>JARVGS010000672.1:29821198-29831338 GCA_031762315.1 Hypsolebias antenori
TCCGACTTACGTTAAAATCGAGTTACGAACGGTTTGTAGGTACGGAACCCGTTCGTAAGTCGAGGACTACCTGTATTTTTAACTGAGACGTTAAACAGCTGTTTAATTACATTAACTGGAACCTTCCGTTATATCGTCTCCCTCTCTTCTGTCAGCTCTCCTTCCTGATGTGTGCAGATGCTCACTCTATTGCACAAATCTTTTTGGTTCTTAATTCATTGGGTCGGTCTCAATTAGTGAATTATTGAATCAGCCGTCACCCGTTCTCCGTTCTGGTTTACATCTGCTCTTTCCTCTCGTCTCCGTTGTTCCTTCCCTGTAAATTTTCCCTCTAATTTCTCTTTTACCTGGTTCCCTGCTTTGTGGCTTGGTCGCTTTCTTTGTAGAAATCAATGGTTATTCTCTCTGTAGGAGGTCACAGGGTTGCAGGTGCTGGCATCCTGGCTTTTCAATTACCAGCAGCCTGCAGTTACCAAAACACACACACACACACACTTTTCATCGCGAACAACCCCCCACTCCCCTAGCTGTCACGCCACGAACACAGAATAACGATTTCAAAATAAAAGAAGAGGTTTGGATGTTGGACGGAGGAAGTTGGATTGAATCAGAGAATGGAGATGGGACACAGAGGTGACGGAACGAGCACACAGCGTTCTCCTGGACTTGTAAAATGTCATCAGTCACGCTTCAGATGAGGCAGCGTGTAATCGACTCGTGGCACAGATGTCGCTCCGGCAGGACCGGCCTCGGCCCTGGTTTGTTCTCGTCCCGTATTAGCATCCATCCGGGTCATAAAGGTTCCCCTTGGATAATTAAGTGGCGATGGTTAAAATCACACAGAGGAGCGTTGACTTCTGCTGAATCCACACGCACTCTTCTGATCAGACTGGAGGAAAAAACATTTATATATAGGTTTTTAAAGAGTCCATTTGTTTCCCAGTCAAAGCCCTGGTTTTATGGTTGTTTAGGAAATAATGTATAACTTTAATTTTGTTGTCGTTACTGAGAACTGAATTCAAAATCTTACTTCTAACCTACAAAGCCCTCAACAACCTAGCTCCATCTTATACTACAGATCTAATTCTTCCATATTTTGCTAACAGAGCATTTCACTCTCAGACTGCAGGTTTACTTGTGGTTCCTGGAGTTTCCAGCAGCAGAATGGGAGGAAGATCTTTCAGTTCTCAGGCTCCTCTCAGTCTGTGAGGCTGACACAATGTTTACTTTCTAGACTGGGCTTAAGACTTTACTTTTTGATAAAACCTATAGACAGGGATGATCTGGGTTTCCTTAGTCATCCCTTACTTATTGCAGGTGGACGAACTGACCGCAGTTCCTCAATCTGCTGCCGTCTTTACTTGCTCCACTCTCATGCTTGTAATTGTTATTTTAGTATTACCATATGTTCTTTTCATAAAATATACACTTGGACCATATGGCTCTTTGCCACCATGTCAACTCTCACTGGTTCTGCACCACACCAGTTAATGGCCTGCCCACTGCCAGTACCCACCCCCGCTCAGCCCGGTTTATGGAACCACGTTGTTCGTGGTTCCAAGCGAATTTCTCCGAGCTGCTGATCGACCAGTGGAGCTACGTCACTGGGCGACCCACCCAGCAAAACTGGCAACTACATCTGAACATCTGAACTAATGCAGCTAAACGTTCTGCAAGCTGTCGGATCAGAACCAGCTTTTTACTCACAACTTTAACTTGTAGTTTCTGTTTAAAAATAAAGATTTGTCGTTCTTTTTGTTCACTTGAGTTAAGATTTAAATAGTTTTAGAACCTGGTAGACCCAATATGTTTTTTTTTTTTTTTTTACTGACGGTTATAATTACAACTTAAACACTTAAATGTACTAGATTTAATAATTTAAATAAAGAATTTAAAAAAGTCTCCTACTCTTAAAGTCTACTCTGAACGTAATTAGAGAAGTCGGCATGTTTTACTGTGTTCGGTTGTTCCTGAATCTAGTCTAAGTAAAAAGTACTGAGTTGCATGCACCTTCACCGTCAGGTCTTTGGATGTCAGATCTAAAGATACGTGAAAGAAGCCCACACTGATACCTGACGGACATGTTGTTTTCAGGAAGCAGAGGAACTTCCAGGACTTTGGTGCTGCCCATCACCTTCTCCTGGCAGATGGTGGTAACGGTCTTCCCTGTCACTTTGTGGACTTGGTAGAAGGAATGAGGACGAGGGTACTGGTCATCTGAAGTGCCGATGAACAGCAGCAGACTGAGCGGCTGCTCGCTGTACCCGCTCAGCTGCAGACAGGAGAATAAATGTGGCACGTGAACATGAAACACAGTAAGTTCTTGAGCTAACGAATGTTGAAGGTGCTTCTCAGAAAGAGAGAACCAGACAAAAAGATTTACTCTGACGACAGGATGTCCACCAGTTGCTGCCTTGATGGATCCTCTGCTGCCCTCCGTCTCGTAGTGCGCCCTGTGATAGGACTTGGGCTGGACCTCCACTTTGAGCTCGGTCTGGTTCCACTGGTTAGGCAGAGGCCAGTCCAGAGGAGGCGGTGACGAGGAGCTACGGTGAAGAAAACAGGCCCAGTGTGGTCATCATCTCTACAATGTGCACAGTAACAACTTCTGGAATTCATTCATGCCTTTCTCAATCAGGCCTGTTGACGCTAATCTACAAACTTTACAAATGAAGACTTTAACGGTCGTCCTTCCACAGGATGGACACCATCTGGCAACCACTGCCTAACCAAAGGCTGATTAGATCTTTCAGCAGTCTCCAAACCCCACCAAAAATAGCTGCTGTGGAGAGCAAATTAAGATCTTTGAGAAATGAACTGGTCCAGTTGAAATATCTGTGAGACCAGCTAAGATCTACAAGGCCCAATTAAAAACCTCTGAGAGGCCACCTAAGATCTTTAAAGGCTCGCTGGGATTACTTGGAGACAAATTTAGATTTCTGAAAGACCAGCTGAGATCTTTAAGGGCAAGATGAGATCTTTGAGAGCCAACTGGATTCTCTGTGAAACAAACTAAAATGCCTGAGGGTCAGATGAGAGCCATAACAGACCAGCTGAGATCTCCAAAAGACCAGTTTCAATCTCTGAGGGCCAGCTGAGATATCTGACGGACTAAGTGACATCTCTAAGAGACCTGCTAAGATCTCGGAGACAACCTGAGATACTTGAAAGACCAGCTGAGAGCTCTGAGCGACCAGCTAATATCTATGACAGCCCTGTTGAGATACAACGTGAGATCACGAGACACCAGTTGAGATGCAGAACAGATACCATATTTTTCGACGTATAAGTCGCAGTTTTTTTAACATAATTTTTCAGTCCTGCCACTTATGTTTTTTTATTTCCATATTCAAAACTCCATTTTTGATTGACGTTTTCAATTTAGAAAAACAGCGAGTCCTCCCATGCGCGGTCGCTTCACTCAGCTGGTGCAGGCAGAGAAACGCTGGAGAGCTAATGGCTGTGATGGATGGATGGATTGGATGGACTGTGCTGCGCCGCCCAGGTGAAATGAAGCCGTTTTAACCATTAAATAAATGCATAATAAACATGACGGGTCAGCGGTGACGCATAATAAATGCGACTTATACGCCAAAGTGACTTATATTTGTTTTTTTCCTCTTCATGATGCTTTTTTTGGGATGGACTGATGCGACCTATACTCCAGAAAATATGGTAATTTCTGAGGGCCAGGTTCGATTACTTACAGACCAGCTGAGATCTTTGAGAATCCAACTGAGCTCACGCTGCTAAAACAGCACTACTTGAAATTAGGGGTGCACGCCTGACCAGTCGACACTGATTTTGTTGTACAAGCGACACTGTCAGGTGTTATGAGGTCACAATGCACCTTCAGTTTTCTAATCTTATTTTATTGAAAAACATACCTTTGAACAGCAATACAGACTTGTTTTAACTGGCCATGAGGTAGTGTTCTGAAATATAAATTGTTGTTAAAACTACAATAAATAAATCAGTAAAATCGGTTTCGTGTATCGGCCGATCTCCCAAAATTAAGGAAATGGGGGCCAATAAATCGGTGCACCCCTACTTGAAATGAGCCAAATGTTCCTAAATGTGACCAGATTTTCTTGCTTTGAAGAAATAAATGTGTCAGTGGGGTCAGAAAAGTTGCTTGGCTAGAATTCTTAAAACCAGCAAATGAATGTAACTGCTGTGTGCCGTCAAACTAAACTGTCCAAAAGAAAACTGCACTTCTTACAAGATTGCTTTCCTTAAGAAATATTTTCTTACAGCGAGCGTTACGCCCCCTCGATTAAGCTGCTTTTAAGATTTTTTATGTTTCATTTAAAAAAATGTGACTTATAACAAGAAAGCTGAGAAGACAGAGTCCAACTTATGGCGCTCATGTACCTGGACTGTACGGCCCGGCCTGGACTACAGTTTTATTTCTGGGGTTCCATTTGGACCAGTCTAGCTGCAGGTTCAGACTGGTGGCCAGTGATTGCTTTGCTGGATACTTGCTTCTGGCCGGTTGTGATAGAGAGCTCCTAGTTTTCTTTAGAAAAGACGGCAACACAAAACAAAAGGTGCCGTTATTGCTGAGCTGAGATCCGAGTGGTCCTGCTGTGACGATCCCGCCCACGTCGAGGCGGCGCTCTGATGAACTGCACCGGAATGGGAGCGGCTGCATGTTGGAGCAGCTCTGCTATTTTCATTCTGAGATTTTGCTTTTGGAAACTTTAATTCCTCTTTTTCTGGATGTAAGTCACCTTTTCTGGACGATTGTTTCCTCTGGTATGAGATGCTTTGCAGCTGGAAGGATTTTTACCAAAACCTTTTTAGTTTTGGACATTTGTTATAATGCGTAACCATAACAACAAGGTGCTTTTTTTTTACAACTGGGAGCAGCTGATTAACATCTCAAATGCTCAAATAGTACCTCAACTATAGCCCCAAATCTCAAATGAGTTGAAAAGGAGGCGCTGTGTATGCATTCCCATCTCCCTACCAGCTGTGCTACCACTGAGATCCTGGACCTGGCAGGAAACGTGGCTTGTGACAGCAGAAGGACCAGGATTGTCCTCATCACCTGCAGCGGGTTGTCCGCAGTGACGAGGAGCTCGACAGGCTGCTGGGGGGAGTGGCCATCATTCTGAGAGGAGTTCAGCTCAGCATTTGGGCGGTCCTGCAGCCCCAGGGAATCAGGAGGCCAGCCGAGTCTGGGTGGACGGATCGGATCGCATCTGCAGACCTGCTGTGACTTTTTACAGAGATCCTTCCTGCCCAATCTTCAGCATCCATAACATCTCTTAATGAAACGAGGATAACAAGTTACAACAACATTTCCCTTTGGGATTAATGAAGTATCTTTGAATTGAATTGAAAACAAACAAAAGCAGAGCCGGAGGCGGCCGGGGCTGAGCCGACCGAGGCCGGTCCAGGCTTCACGATGCACAAGAGGCTATTGATCTCTGCAAGATGGGCTGAGATCTCTGAGGACAAGATGAGAGGTCAGATGGTGGTTGAGAATGACGGGGCTAAGATGCTGTAGGACCTCCAGATCCAGACAGGTGATGGTCAAACAAGCGGACATTGTGGTGGTCGACGAGCTTCAGAAGAAGGCATTGGTGATAGATGCAGATTTTTCTCTAACGTTTAGTTATTATTAGTTCCTCACAGGCATAAGCATATTTGGATCAGTTAGTAGATTAAAAATAAATGAAAAAAAAAAAAATCATGAAGTGAATTTATTTTTAAAGTCAGTGTCTTGCGTGAAGACTGTCTAATAAAACCAACTATGATACAGGGCAGCCAGTGTCCCCATTAAAGGATGCAGGAAGTTATGATCCTGTTCCTTCAGGATTCAAACTAAAAAAAACACAACTTTATTTTTATAAAGCTTCCAGAGAATCAGAATATAAATTATTAATAACAATGCCAACCTGAACAGTGGCGGGTTTTCAGGTTTGGGTTTGTTCCAGCTGAAATTGAATGGGACTGGAAGGAAGAGCTCAGCTATGCCACCATGTTCTTGTTTTTCCTCTCCACGAGAATCCAGGAAGGATTTCAGGTCTGGGTCACCAGCCAAGAGGCCAAGATGACTTCCTGATGTTCGTCTGGTTTTTGAAGGGACGTCAAGCTCCTGGTAACCAGAAATATAGGCTCCAGAGGTACTGGCAGGGCTCCCCACCCTGTTGTCATCGGCCACACTGCCCCGTGGAGACATGCCTGGAGTGGGGCTGGCTGAGTGGAGAGGAGAAGGTGAGCGAGCACGAAGGTCAGCACCGGAGTGGCTTCTCTTTCCACAGGGGGAGGTTGGTCTGGAGGAAGGTCTGACAAAAGAAAGAGCTGGATTTAATTTAACTAATGAGCAACACTTCATCACTTCAGTGAAATAAATACATGTTTTTGGTGGTTGAACAAGATTTTGTTTCAAACAGGAAGTCCAGCAGTGGAACCAGCAGAAAATAAAATGTGTTTTCTAATGAACGCCACTAATGGAACATTTTTCTTTTCTACTTGTTTCCAACCAGTTTTCTGAAAACCAACCAGTTGTGTTGCTGGAGCTGCCTGTTTTATTTCACCATGGACAAATCATCACCTGGCTGCTGCTGGACTATTGTCTGAACGCTCAAGAAGCTTTCACACTATTGAGATCCATTTTTCAGCATCTTTCTCGTCCCGCAGTTTTCAGCTACTTCAACAAATCATGAATCAAAACATTCGGCTCTTTCAGGACAATCCTGCTGTGACTTTTGGTTTTGGTGCAACTTTAGCTTTTTTGAAACATTTAGTCTTTTCTGCCATTTTTTCCTCATAGAAAATGAATTGAGCTCATTTTCCATCTTTCAGATCTGTAGATGTGTTTCAACCTTTTACTGCTACTTTCACATTTTGGTCTGCTTCAGCTTCTTTCAGCCTCATTCTACAAATTTAAACTATTTTTCAGCTAATTTCAGCTGCTTTGTGCTCCTTTCAGCTTCTTTGTTAACTACAACTTTTATGTGCTTCTTCTAACTCATTTCTGATCATTTTAGCTTGTTATGCTACTTTCAGCTTATTTCTACAACTTTCAGCTTTTTTCCTACTATTTCAGCTACTAACCAACAAAGTTCATGCTCAGTCATCCAGGTACCAAGTCCAATAATTCTCAGTCGGGTCATCTGGACAGTTTCTTTTTAGCAAGATGCAAGATGGGGGGGGGGGGGGTCCTGTCCCTCGTCGACTCCTCCCAGGCAGGCCGAAACAGCCAAAGTGGTTCAAGGCAACAAAGTTCATGCTCAATCATCCAGGTACTATTTAGCTGTTTTTATGCTAATTTGAACATCTTCAGCTATTCCACTTTTCTTTAGCTTTTTCAGCTCTTTCTGCTTCCTTCTGGTTGTTTAAGTTTCTTTCTTCCTTTTTAGTTAATTTTCAGTTGTTTTTTTAAACTAATTTCAGTTGTTTTTGTTAAATTCCTAATTTTTGTGCTCAGTTCTGCTTATTTAAACCTAGTTCTGCAAATATATGTGTTCTTTCTGCTTTCTTCTGCTAATTTAAGCTAGTTCTTCCATTTCAGCATATTTTTAGCTAATTTCAGCTGTTTTTCAGTAATTTCTTCTGCAATGAGCATCCACACTGCATTTGTGCATGAAATGTGATTCCTCTAGTTTTGTTTGCTTTTTGTTGGGTGGAATGTGAAACTCCTGGATCACTTGTGCACCATCACAGTGATTTTGGAAGAAACTGTTCATCTCACAGATAACGAACACGTCTGACAAACTTTGAGTTCTGCTTTCTGCAATAAGTTTGTTTTTGCATTCTGCTAAATAAGGAGAATGATTTGCTGATTTGTTTGTTCCGCAACAGAGAAAATTTGAACATTACAGAGATAAAATGCTCAGCGTGATTACAATCTCTTAGTGTACAGAGCAACTTCAAAGTCAACACTTCTACGTCTCAAAAAGGAGTTTGTTTAAACATTTGGTTGGAAGTGGCTCCAAAAATTATCAAAAGCATGACTTCAGTTCAAAACAGCCAACTTGATGTTGGAAGACTATGAGGCAGAAGACATGAAGTCGTCTATTGTGAGCTTAATAGGCGTACTAACCTTCAATTTTGTATATGAAAGAAAAGAAACGGAAACGGTTGCTTAAACATTTGTACCGGTAATGGGTGGTGCTTAATTATTTTGTGACACCCACAAACTTTGTGCATGTGCATACATTAAGCTTTGGTCCAAGCCTATTTTTGGGTGTTTTGGTGCAGACTGTAGGGAATCTGTTGAAGCTATACATACATTATGAGGTCGAAGTTTGCCCTGCCTTCAAGACCTTTGGTAAAAAGTCCCTTTAAAAAATTTAAGTAATGTCAACTTCTGTAATCAAACAAAAGTTGAAGATGGACATAAGTGAACCATGTGATTTTAGATTTTATGGTGGAAATGCAAGTTCTGAAGTCAAGCCACGCCCACACCATATGACCAAAACTCAAGCTTTTGATAACCTTTAATCTCCCATTCGTAATGAAACACTGACCACGTTTGAAGCGGACACTCCCAATGCTTTAGGAGAGGTTATTTCAACTACGACATGAGTAAAACCCTAAAACGGCCACTTGGATTCATAACGGAAGACTTAAAGTTGGATTTAGGTCGTACCTCTAAGAGACTTTTTGTGTGCCTTAGTCGGATCTACATGTGTAACAACTGTCAGACCTCTAAGTGAAAGTAGGTCTTAGAGGTGCCAAATCGGTGGTGCTTATGAGCCACTTAGCCACGCCTCTTTTTGAGACTCTCAAAATTTTCACTTACTTACAGGGTGTTCCCAAAATTTCCAGTTTTTAATATGGTAAAGCCTCCAAAAAGGCTAATGAGAAGGAAAAGGAAGAGAAGCAGACAGAGGAAGAAGTAGGACGAGAAGAAGGAGAAGCAGAGGAAGGAAAAGATAGTTCTCAGATCACAAAAAATAAATCAAGCCGACTCACCTGGACGTGGGCCTGTGGTTGAGCAAGGTATCCTCTGTAATACTGGTGCGAGGGGAGTGGCTTGGTGACTGCCGAGGCGACTGATGCGGTGACAACGCTGGGCTGAAAGGTAAAGGATGCTGGTACTTCTGCTGCCATAGCTCCACCCCAAATGTGCCACCTCCACATCCTGGTGAGCCCAGATCAAGGAGGGCAGCGTCATGCAGCTCTTCGTCTACATTATCGTTAATATGGGAGAAAGACTCACAAGAGGAGAGGTCCGACACCCAGCTCCTGGACGACAAGCTGCTGCAGGGACTTGGGCTGAGCGTTGCTTCCCGATAACAGGCGTCCAGAGGAAGGTAGAGGTGATTTCTGTGCCACGGTGGTTCAACGTACCCCCCCTCTGCACCACCAGCTGCCAAAACCTCCAGGTTACTACCTGCCTCCACATGAATGTTGTGACTTATGGAGGTAATCTCAATGCTTGGGCAGTCAAAGGATCTGGGGTTCTCCTGGGGTCCACAGTAATGCCCCTGAGATCGAAAGCCGGCATACTCGTAATCATCTGGGACATGTAAACATGGTGGGGGGCTCTGCAGCTCCTGGTTCAAGAGCTGCTCCAGGAAATCCTGCGTGGATGGGTTCTTTATATCTAAATCCGAAACTGTAGGATGACAGAAAAATACAAAATAAATAGACAGTAACGTGTAGCTATATATTAAAGCCTGACCAATATATCGGTATGGCCAATATGGGTGTTTTGGGGACATATCTGTGATAATTGTCCCATTAAGTGCCGATATAAACACTTACAATTTTCACCCCTTAAATGCTGGGAACAAGCCGTGTCCTTACTTGCAATTTACATCTTTGTACAATGTATCCAGCAGGGGGCGCAACTAGACTACTTTCAAGTCGAGCAATGTTACACACTTGACACAACACAGTCGAGAGAAGAGGGAGCAACTGAACACAGTGTAGAGTATTACGTTGAACATACCATGGTAAATTTATTTTAACTGAGCTGTAAAATAAATCAACATTAATACATTTTCTTAAATCGTACAAACTGCTTGTCTTTAGCTATGTGCCTCTCAAGTTAGCAAGCTAACGTTTAAAAACCTAGCATAGGCTACAGTCTTGTAAAACTTTAGTAATGTTATCTTTGTTGTCCTCAATGAAATGTTTGTCTGAAATCTTTACTTCTCTGCAAAGAAAAATAAACTC
>JARVGS010000672.1:29872354-29882679 GCA_031762315.1 Hypsolebias antenori
CTTAACATGCGCTACTGGGATGACATTGCCCCCTAGTGGATTGGCATGTAAACTAAGCAAAACAAAGAAATAACAATTCGAGTCACCAGATCCGAGCAAACAGTTTCTGGAACACATCCTGTCAAAACAAGAGTTCCCGGATCCTGTTCTGGCAGGATCCATCTCAGATAAGCCCTGAGCTGGACCCAACAGACTGCTTCAGCTTCCAGGTTCCTGTCGGATGTCTAGTTTTCAACAGCGGTCGAAGTAATTCCAAAGTTCCTGAGTCACAGGAGTGAAATGTTGTCCCTGCTGCTAGACGCCCGAGCTGATCCGTCTCTGCAGCATTAAACTCGTCTGCTGTGCGTTAACGATCTTCATGCTCTGGAGCGAAATGGGATATTTGGTGACGAAGCTGAAGTCTTTGAATTTCTAGAGTTTCTGGGGACTTTTAGCGGCGCTTCCCAGAAATTGAACATCTTTTCTATAGAAAGTTTTCTTCTCCTCTAGTTGAAAAACAGCTTTCACATGGCAGGACTTCACTTCTGGCTCTTTTATTTATTTATTTTTTGCACCAGGAGATGTTTCAAACACAGATGTTGAAATGTATAGCATCGTCTTAAATCACATGACAACAGTCACGTTAACAAACTGTCAATAAAAATAAACGAACCCACGAGAAGACACTCAAACGCTTCGCTGCAGGAAACGCTGATCAAAACAGTCCTGAGGTGTTGCGAAGATATTTCCACGTAAGGTTCTTCATGATGCCCTCCAGTGAGCGAAGCGCCAGTCCCTCCTGCAGCAACACCCCCACACCATGACGCTGCCACCCCCATACCTTGCAGTTTACGTGGAGCTTCTCCCCTCCAAATGTAAAAATGCTTGTTTTGACTGAACGGTTCAGTCTTGGTTCCATCAGAGCGCAGGACGTGTCTCCACACGTTAAGGTCTGACAACAAACTCGTGTTCACTCCTGTCATGCAACTTCATCATTTAGATCTTCCTGAAGGTTCTCACTCATCCAGGGCTTCGTAGTCCTAGTGGATTTAAGGTAGGGGTGTCCAGTCCTGGTCCTGGAGGTCACCTTCCTGCAGGTTTTAGATGTTTCTCTGCTTTGATGCCTGATTAAATAAAGGAGTGACTACCAGGCTTCTGCAGGACTTGAAGACCTCATGAAGAGCAGGGAAACAACTAAAACCTCGACGATGGAGGCTGTCCAGGACCAGGATGAAGGACTGCTGGTCTAAAACATGGACGGTGGCCCTGGAGGTCCAGGGTTGGACGCCTCTGGTTTAAGGGACTCTCGCACTGCTAATCACTCTCCCTCCCCTCCCTCCAGAGGGTCATTAGTGTCTTCGTTAGCATCGTCAGTTGAGCAGCTCCCTCCGTTTAAACCAGTTGCCTTTGGTTTAGTCCACTTGGCTCCGCCGGATGTTGGTTTGTTGTGTAACGAGCGCTCTCGTCCTCGTGTCTTCAGGGCAACGCCATAAAGACGTACAAGTACAACGTGCTCACCTTCCTCCCGTTGAACCTGTACGAGCAGTTCAAGAGAGCAGCCAACATCTACTTCCTGGCTCTGCTCATCCTACAGGTTTGAGTGATGGACGTCGAGCCTCTTGATTATTGAACCAAACGCACAAAGGACCAAGAGTCAACCAGTGTTTGTTTGTTTGTTTGTTTGTTGCTGACTGTAGGTCATTCCAGACATCACCACTCTGCCGTGGTACACCACCCTGATTCCTCTGGTCATCGTGTTGGGAATCACTGCCATCAAAGACCTGGTGGACGATCTGGTACGGTCCTTTCTGTTTAAACAAACTCTTCAACCCCGTAAAGAGTTCATGTCCATCATTACTCAAAGAACAATGTTGGACTGAGATAGTGAAAATTGTAAATTTTACTGACAGACCAGTGGGTTTGAGAACCAGAACCAAAAGTGAGGTCCAACTTGTGGTAGACCTTACATGATACAAGTCATCTTCATTTATTGTTTTCCCACTAGGCACGCCACCGAATGGACAAAGAGATCAACAACAGGAAGTGTGAGGTTCTGCAGGAGGGCAGGTCAGACAAAAGGATGTTCTGCTCCACTGGGTTGCCGGTTCCAACACGAGAACTGATGAGTTTTGTCTCCGCTTCAGGTTTCAAGAATCAAAATGGATGAACATCCAGGTTGGAGATGTGGTTCGCCTCAAGAAAAATGACTTCATTCCGGTATGAATTTCTTCTTCTTCTTCTTCTTCTTCTTCTTCTTCTTCTTCAAGGGTTCATGTGCAGCAGGTGGTGGTGGTGATGATGATGAAGCTGTACGATGCAGTAAAAGTCGGTCTAACTCTGTTGACCAGCTGGTTATGAACCGGAGGCTTTTGATCTCGTCAGTCATTAGTTTTGACGACTGCGTGGCCAGTTGGACCGCTCACTGGACTCTGCTAAACGTTAGCGTAGCATGGCTAACAACAAATCCAGCATGCTCCGCATGGGCATGAGGCTCAGGTTAGTTTGAACTCTGTTCACTGATGTTTGGTTAATGGTCCCCATCATGAAGTGAAGAGGGAGATGGAGATACCATCTGTCCTCATTCCGAGCTGGAAAACCTGAAAATTAGGCGATGTACTGATTTCCATTTTAATATGTGGCTGCATCTAGACACAAGAAAGGTTCCTTTCAAAAGTTGGGTGCCACGCCAAAATCCAAGATGTCCGCCACATATATAATTATATATAAATATGTAAACCAGCCACTCTAATTATTTGAGGAAACTATATTTTTAAGAAATAGAAAAACTAGAAAGTATATTCAAATGTTTGTGGTGGCCAAACATTAATCTATGGGGTCAAGGCCACCGTTGCCCCCCCCCCGGCTCCTCCACTTGGTCTGAAGGTGGATAAAATGTCTCCATCCAGGATCCGTCACTCTTCACTCCCTCGGACAAACAAAAAACCCTACCTTTGTTCCACGGTGTAACTCCTCCCACTTGAATAATTTTCTCCAGGCCAACCTGTTGTTGTTGTTGTTGTTGTTTTCAGGCTGACATCCTGTTGTTGTTGTTGTTTTTCTTCAGGCTGACATCCTGGTGTTGTTGTTTTTCTTCAGGCTGACATCCTGTTGTTGTTGTTGTTGTTTTCTTCAGGCTGACATCCTGTTGTTGTTGTTTTCTTCAGGCTGACATCCTGTTTTTGTTGTTGTTGTTTTCTTCAGGCTGACATCCTGTTGTTGTCCAGCTCCAACCCGAACAGTCTGTGCTACGTGGAGACGGCCGAGCTCGACGGGTAAGAGCGGCTCTGCTTCTGTCTGAGGTGCTGGAACATGAAATCTGTTTTGATCGTACTCGGAGCTGAAGCTCATGAGTCATGGTCTCCTGTCCTGTGATGTTTTAATTTACCCTAACATTAATCCTGTTTGAACTCTAGAAACACTCACAGCCAACGTGTCCGAATCATTAATGAACTTTCCTCGTTAAACTGACGTCTGTTTGAATCCGGTCCTTTCTCGAGGCTGTTCGTGTGAACACGGCTCTGATTGTTCGTTGGTTCCTGTCGCAGAGAGACCAACCTGAAGTTCAAGATGGGCCTCCGGGCGACGGACGAGAGACTCCAGGAGGAGCAGCAGCTGGCTCAGTTTGACGGTAAATATTTTATTAAACGGCTCAAACATGAGAAAAATGAGCTTCACCGACGATCAACACAAGTCGAACTACGAGAATGGAAAAACGATGTAACGTAAAGTTGAAAAAGTCCAAAGATCCAACGTTTGTGAGGCGGGGTCAGAGCGTCAGAGGTCTCCATATGGACACCCCCCCTGCAGGTCGTTAGGTGGAACCTGTGTGGATAGAGGCACTGTCTCCAGGAGCTAAAGCCCCCAGGCCTTGAGTATTGACAATGACCTTCTTGTCTTCTGTCCAAACAAGTATTGTCCTCAGTCTCAGGTGGACTGTCCTCTGAGGTTCAGCATCCAGTGGAGGAGTTCAAGTATCTGGGTTTTGTTCATGAGGAGGAGAGAATGGAGCGTGAGATCAAGAGACTATTCAGTGCAACTTCTGCAGTACTGCAGACTCTGTTCCGGTCCATTGTGGTGAAGAGGGAGCTGAGCTGTAAGACAAAGCTCTGTTGACTGGCCGGTCTGTTTTCCTCCCCTCATCTTTGGTCATGAGCTCTGGGTAGAGACTGAAAGGACCAGATCCTGGATCCAGGAGGTCTAAATGAGTTTCCTCTGCAGGGTAGCTGGACTCTCCTTCAGAGATGGGATGAGAAGTTATGGAATAATAACAACAACAATAATAATTATAATAACAATAATAATTATAATAATAATAATAATAATAACGTTGAATACATTAGAGTCCTCCCAGATAAACTGGCTGTGGAGAAAGATTTCTGGATCTTGCTGTTGATCCCGAGAATCGAGTCCAGAACCATATGGTTGGGTTAAAGAGATTTGGACGTGGTGCTTCTTCTACTAGTACCACATCATGATGCTACCACCACCATGCCTGACCATTGGTTCAGTGTTCTCAGGTCTGAACGTCTCCAAATATCCGTCTCGTCTTGGTGTCCAAACGTCTGTCTTTGTCTCATCCGACCATTGAACTCGTCTCCAGAAGACACTTTTGTTTGTCCATGAGGACAGCTTCATTTTTGCGTCTCCGCCCTCTGTCTCGTAGCTCTGATCGAGTGCGAGGAGCCCAACAATCGTCTGGACAAATTCACGGGGACGATGCTGTGGGACGGGGAGCGGTACCCGCTGGAGCTGGACAACATGCTGCTCCGAGGCTGCAAGATCCGAAACACGGACGTCTGTCAGGGACTCGTCATCTTCGCAGGTCAGAACGTTCGCTCAACAAAATCTGCTCAAAGATACTGGATTAAAAAATATTTATATGTTTCAACCTTTATTTCTGCAGGTTAATCCCACTGAGCCTCGGGCACTCATTTACAAGAGTTACTTGTTTTGTCTGTTTATGCAACTTGTAGCTTTTAGCTACTGTTAGGCTACTTTAGTTTAAGTTGCACTGCATCTACTTTGGGATTTCAGCTAGCCTTTGGCTGCTCTTAGCTGTAAAACCTCCTTTATCATCTTCAGCAGTCGTTCAGCTCGTGTTTGTCGTTTTAGGAGCCGACACTAAAATCATGAGGAATGGCGGCAAAACGAGATTCAAACGGACCAAAATCGACGAGCTGATGAACTACATGGTTTATACGGTGAGTTTTACCTACTGCCCCCGGTCGAAGCGTCGTCGTTTTACTTCATAAAATAAAACGATAAACGTTCAGAAACCACGGGTCCAACCGTTCCTCGTCTGTTTTCGTAGATCTTTGCGTTGCTCGTCCTGGTGGCGGCTGGTTTGGCCATCGGACACAAATTCTGGCACGAGGACACCGGCTTCAAGGCCTGGTATCTTTACGACGGTAAAAGCCAGTCGGCCGACCACAGAGGCTTCCTCAGCTTCTGGGGGTACATCATCGTCCTCAACACCATGGTGCCCATTTCTCTTTACGTCAGGTCGGTGAACCACGTCTGGACTTTTGGAGAGAATTCAAACTAAACCTCATCATTTTCTGGTTTGGATCCAGTTCCATGTAAACAGTTCCCTCTTCCTCTGTGTCTGCAGCGTGGAGGTGATTCGTCTGGGCCAGAGTAAATTCATCAACTGGGACCTGCAGATGTTTTATCGAGAGAAAGACACACCGGCGAAGGTTCGTTATATCCAACAACTTCATTAACACCAAACCAAACAAAGCTTCCTTTGCTCACTTTGTTTCCATTAACCCTGCGCAGGCTCGGACTACGACCCTGAACGAGCAGCTGGGTCAGATCCAGTACATCTTCTCCGACAAGACGGGCACTCTGACGCAGAACATCATGCAGTTCAAGAAGTGCAGCATCGCAGGGCGCAGCTACGGTACTGACGAGCCTCACTTGACGTTGCTTTTCTACTAGTTTATTTGTAACTCGTGGATTGAATGAAGTCACGACTTAAAGGTTCAAACGAACATCCGAGTTGGACTATTCAATCAATTTCTAGTTTATTAATCAAATTATTTACAATGTACATTTTCTATAGTTATCTGGAACTCTGCTGATAACCCTTGAACTACCGTAACTCTGTGACTAACATTTTGACTAGCTCTAACGTTGTAACTTGGTCTAACTAATGAGTTGCTATCTGTGGTTATCTCAGTTGCTGAAAATGTGACTATCTCAGTTGTTAACTGAGGTCAACTAACTCTTTGACTAACTCTTTGACTAACTCTTTGACTAACTTTTGACTATAGCTCTTTGACTAACTTTTTGACTAGCTCTAATGGTGTAACATGGTCTAACTAAATGAGTAGTTATCTGTGGTTATCTCAGTTGCTGAAAATGTGACTACCTTTGTTTTTACTATGTGGCTAACTAGCTCTTTGACTAACTATATGACTAACCTTTGGCTAACTATTTGACTAGCTCTTTGACTAACTCACTTTTTACTAACTTGGTGACTAACCCTTTGACTAGCTCTTTGACTAACTCACTTTTTGACTAACCCTTTGACTAACTTTGTGACAAATCCTTTGACTAACTGTTTGACAAACTCTAACAGTGTAACGTGGTCTAACTAAATGAGTTGCTGTCTGTGGTTATCTCAGTTGCTTAAAATGTGACTAACTTTGTTGTTAACTGAGACCAACTAACTCTTTGACTAGCTCTTTGACTAACCTTTTGACTAGCTTTTACTATCTTTTTGACTAACTCTGTGACTAACCCTTTGCCTAACTCTTTGACTAGCTCTTTGACTAACTCTTTAATAGTGTAACGTGGTCTAACTAAATGAGTTTCCATCTGGTTATCTCAATTGCTGAAAATGTGACATTTGTTGTTAACTGAGGCCAACTAACTCCTTGACTAGCTCTTTGACAAACTCTTTGACTAATTTTTGACTAGCTCTTTGACTAACTCTTTGACTAACTCGGTGTAACTTGGTCTGAGTTGCTATCTGTGGTTATCTCAGTTGCTGAAAATGTGACTACCTTTTGTTGTTAACTATGTAGCTAACTTGCTCTTTGACTAACTCTGACTAACTTTTTGACTAACTCGACTGAATTACTAATTCTGTGAGAAACTCTTACCAACTCTGAAAGGGTCTAGCTAATGCTAATCAGGTTAAGTCATGTCCTCTGGACTAATTCTTCTTTGTTCAAACGTTTCATGTTTAATCCAGAAGACTTCTTCAGTCTGAAGAAAAAGAAGAACCCGTCCAGAGGACCTGACTCAACATTTAGATTTATCTACTTGAATTAATGAGCGTGGCTCCGGTCTAGCTAATTATGTAACAAACTCTGTTGCTAACTGTGTTGCTAATCATTTGACTAAGTCTAGCCAACCCAGTGGAGAAACATTAACGACTCTGACTAACTTTAGTTAACTGTGCAATTAATTCTTTGGAAGAACTCTACATCTACATCTCTACATCTAGCCACGAGTGTAGCTAACTGTGGCTACTGCTGTCAAGTCAAATTTATTTATAAAGCACATTTAAAACAAACTGCTAACAATAAAATCACAGCATCAAATAAAAATAAGACAATGTAATTAAAACATTAAGGAATAAAAACATAAACACAAACACGATGAGAAACAATGGGATAATAGATTAAATCACACTGTGGTAAATGTCAGAGAAAACAGGTGTTTTTAGATGTGTTGTGCTGTGGGTTTGCAGATTTGTTACTTTTCAGTTCTGTTTGTTCTCACAGGTGCCCCGACCACCGCTGACGGAGCGTCTGTGGAAAAAATAAAGGTAATTTATCGGTTAACACTTAAATAGATTTAAAAAATATACAAAAATTAATTCATTAAACAATGGAGTTTATGCTTAAATTTAATTTCAAAGCTTTTATTGGCAGATATTGTAAATTCCTACTTGGTTGAGAGAACTATTTAATTAAATGGAGTTGTGTGGAGCAGTCAGTATCTTACATGCAGTAGATAAAACTGCAAACAGTCCTATTTAACCAAAGAGGAAATATAACTTTGATTTATTTCTTGGTCAGACTGTGGACTGGAGTTGGAACCGCCACGCCGACAAAAAGTTCACGTTTGAGGATCACTTCTTGGTCGCCAACGTAAAATCCAAGAAGGACAAAGACGCCATGGAGTTCTTCAAACTGCTGTCCCTCTGTCACACCATCATGGTGGACAACAACGATGGTAACAAACTACAGTTTTAGTTAAAATAATGTAATAAAGTGATGAAACAAAATAAAATGGATGTTTTTCTTCGCTTCGTTTCAGGCCAGCTGGTGTACCAAGCTGCGTCGCCCGATGAGGGTGCCCTGGTGACCGCCGCCAGGAATTTCGGGTTCGTCTTTTTGTCTCGTACACAGGACACCATCACCATCTCAGAAATGGGGAACGAGGCGACCTACGAGATGCTGGCGCTGCTCGACTTCAACTCTGACCGCAAGCGCATGTCGATCATCTGTAAGAGTCGCTGAAACCTTCACACGAACTCCATACAGTGTTTAGTGTTTTTATAACACAAAGACCTGACTCAATGACTTCACTAACAAAAACATCAAAACTGTTTGTGCTTTGAGGTTGATCTAAACGCTTCTCGTTTGAAACGTTTTGTTTCAAATTGTCTTTTCGTTGAAGGATTTAGAGGCCGAAGTGGGAAAACATTTGTTCTCCAGGTCATGATTTGCCCCATTTTTGGCTTAAAAATATTATTTTAAAGCAACGATTATCAACTGCTGACCCATGGGCCCAGTGGAGCTGACGGAGGCTACAATTGACCAAAGCCCCAAAACAGAGTTAAACAAGATAAATTACATTTCATGTGAAAATGCAGAGTGAATGCGTATTTGAAGAACTTGCTGAAAAACAGCTAAAATGTAGCTGAAACGGAAGTACAAGCCCAAATTAGAAGACAGAAAGAACACAGATTTGCTGAATTAGGTTTGAATAAGCAGAAATGAGCACAAGAATTAGGAAATTAGCTAAAAAATAAAAAAGCTGAAATTTACAACAAATAGCTGAAAATACAAAAATATGCTTAAACTACCAAATGGAAGTGGAAGGAGCTGAAATTAGCGAATAGTAGCTGAAAAGGTAGAAAAAGCTGAAACTAGCAGAAAAAAGCTGAAATAACAATAACAAGCTAAAATTAGCTGAAAGAAGTTAATTAGGAGGAAAGTAGAAGTTACTATGAAAACTTTAATTTATCTGAAAACGGCTGAAATTAGCTAAAAAAAAAGCCAAATTAAAAAAGTAGCTGAAAATGTAGAATGAGCTTAAATTATCAGAAGAAAGCAGAAAGAGCATGTGTTTGCTGAAAGCAGCTGAAATGAGCACAAAAAAGTGGAAATTATCTGAAAAAATCTTTAATTAACTGGAGTTATGTGGAGCAGTCAATTAGCAAAACAGCTGAAAATTAGTTTAAAAAAGCAGAAAAACTTCAGTTCGCAGAAGAAAGTGGAGACAGCACATTTTAGCTGAATTAGGCTGAAAAAAGTTTAAATGAGTGCCAAAAATGTGGAATTAGCTGAAAAAAGCTAAAATTAGCATAAAAACAGGCAAAAAGTAGCTGAAAAGTAGAAAAGCTGAAACTTGCAGAAATAAGCTGAAAGGAGTAGAACAAGCTGAAATTACCTGAAATAAGTTAGTGTTGAGGCCTAAAACAAAGATTAAAAAAATACTCAATCAGTTTTTAACGTTTATATTTACTGTTTAACGTTAACTTCAAAAGAAAAACAGGAATTTTAACAGACAAAAATAAGATGATTGTAAATGTCGTCTGCAAATAAAACTAAATGTAACTGACAGAACTAGCAGTTCTAAAGCCTGTAACAAAATGAGACTATGAAAAGGTTTTAAGAACTGGGGGTGCACAGGGTGCTACAGCACCCCCTCGTGGATGATCAGGAAAAATGCAAAATAAATAAATAAAAGTGTGATCAAATTAAAAAAGTAGAAATTTACTCATCTTCTGTAATTTTATCAGATCAATCAGAATTGACTTTTTAATGGGATGGAAATTAGATTCTTTGTTGCTGGTTCTGTTCTGGCTCGTACTGGTTTTACACGTTTTACTTGCTCAGTACCGCCCATGTGCCATGAAGCACGCTGATCGTTGATTATTGGGAGAAAAGTGTTTTCGTTTAGAAAACATCAGACTGGACTGCTCTGACGAGTTTTAATTCTTTGAGTTCAGAGTCGAGACTCGCCATCTCTAAAGCTCCACCTCTGTCTCTAAAGCTCCGCCTCTGTCTCTAAAGCTCCGCCTCTGTCTCTAAAGCTCCGTCTCTAAAGCTCCGTCTCTAAAGCTCCGTCTCTAAAGCTCCGTCTCTAAAGCTCCGTCTCTA
>JARVGS010000672.1:29905257-29924228 GCA_031762315.1 Hypsolebias antenori
GTCTCTACCAGAGTTCATGACCAGAGGTGAGGGGAGGAACGTAGACTGACCAGTAAACAGAGAACTTTGTCTTGCAGCTCAGCTCCCTCTTCACCACAATGGACCAGTACAGAGTCCACAATACTGCAGCCGCTGCACCAGTTCATCTGTCAATCTCACGCTCCATTCTTCTCTCTCTCATGAACAAAACCCTGAGATACTTGAACTCCTCCACTGGAGACAGAACCTCACCCATTTTGTGCAGGAACCCGTTGACAAAGATCTCATCTTCTGTTTAAAGTTCCCCTGAACCTGAACACGGTTTCCATAACCGCTGTCTCGTCCCTGGGCAGCTCCGTCTTAACGATGCATTAAGTATTTGTCAGTGTTCAGTCCAGATGTTGTGTTGGGTTAAACTGGACGTGTCCTGCGTCCAACCAGGCGTTCGGTGCTCCCGTCTCCTCCTCACCCGGCGACCGGCCTCCTTCAGGAGTCCCGTTTATCTGCTGGCTGGAAGCTTCGTCGCCTGCTGGAAACGTTTCATCTTGCCTGCGTAACGCCCTTCAGAGCGCCCCGCCGGCTGTTTGGATGTTAGCCAGGGTTTCTATAGAAACGCACCGAGGAAGGGGAGCAGGGAAACAGGCGAAGGCTGGCTCCGGCTAACCAGGAACCAGTTTGCACAGAAACAAACGCAACGTTTCCAGCCCAGAGAAACCACTAAGGTCTTTCTGCTGGTTTACCTGAGCTGACTGGAACAGGCTGATTTCTGCAGCGATCGGTGTTTTTGATTCTCGGAGGGTTCGCCCTCCGTCTGCAGATGTTCCTCTTTACAGGCTCATCTGTGAATCTATCCACATGTCGGAGGGTGAAACTCCTGAATTAATCAAACTACTTTTGTTTTGTGCTCGTCCCAACAGTGTTGATGACATCAGCAGGATGACTGACTTCATCCGTTTCCTGTCGTACAGGTGAGGTACCTGAACACACCGCAGCTGAAACATTCACATGGTCCTGACGGGCAGAATACAGAATCAACGAGCAGCCGGAGAGCGCGTTGAATTAAAACGTAGATTCGACTGAAGCGCCGTCGACGTGCACGTTAAAAAATGCATCAGCATAAATTCATGCATGACGGCAGGAGAAGTCATAAATAAATGGATGAACAAATGAGAGTGAACGAGTGAGTAAACGTTGAATTAAAGATTGGGATGAAGATCTGACATGTTTAATTGATCGGCGTGGAAAGACGCATTTTCCTCGACAGCCTGGCGACGACGTCGAAGCTGCAGGAAGTTCAGAAGTTTTGAAATCTGCTCAAATCAAAACGTGTCGGGGAGTTTGAAATCTGCAGGAAGGTGCACTTTAGTCTTTAAAAATAAAGTTAGGGATCGTTCCTTACCGCTGCAGGATTATTTATACTTACCGTATTTTTTGAACTATAAGGCGCATTTATTTAAAATCCTTTAATTTTCTCAAAAATTGGCACTGAGCCTCATAATCCAGTGCGCCTCATCCACCATGTTCTCCCTGTAAGTCAGTGTTTTGCACACCCTGCGACTTGTACAATATTAATTCTGGTTGTACTGACCGCGAATCAGTTTGATGTGGTACAACTGAACAATAAGTTATTGTGAATGAGTTGAACAAAGTCTCTTGTTTTGCTTCACTTAATGCGCCTTATAGTCTGAAAACTACGGTACATTTTTTAATTGTTCTGTTGTCACTTTGACTCCTGCAAGTCTAAATCAGATTTTTTTTTTTTTTTGGTGGGAAAATCACATGAGTGCAACAAAAAGCAGCACGGACAAACTGAAAATGTAAATAACTTGTTTTAAATGAAAGATCTAACATCACCAGAATAAAATGCACAGTTTATTACAGAGTGAGAGCTTCTGTTTGTGTCTCTGTCACACAACGTAGAATTAAAGCTCCGTACGCTTCACCCCCCGGTGAGTCGACTCTGCCTCTCTACCACTCTTTAATTATTCTTAAACATTTCTAATATTAACGTCCCATTTAGCCGGACGCCGCTCGTATTAATTTTGAGCACGTGGGCCCCCGCTGGGAGTGGAATCGTGGCCCGGGCCGTGTTGGTGCCTCGCTCATCCCATTAGGGACAGCAGAGCGGTAAACGGCCCCTCTCGGGGGATCGTAACGAGATCTGGCGTTGAACTGATAAATCAACCTGATACGGGATCATTATGTAAATTCAGAGGTCGGCTTCCCTCCGTGTGTCTGCAGGAAACGCACAACGCCGCCGCCGGCTCAGACCAAACAATGAACAATAAATAAAACTCTGTTTTCCTCCTGGACGAACTGGTTTCATCTCGTTCTTTGTTCGTTTCTTTTCCTCTCGGTGGAGATCACCTGAACGTTTAGTTTAGACGACCTGAAGATTTAGTCGTACGAGCAGAAAGCTGTCATCGAATGCACCAAGGTCACCAAGTCGTGCAAACCCTTCAATATAAACGTCATATTTTAAAAAGTGGAGAGGGTTCAACCTGCACTCAGCTGTTTACGACGAAAAACACACAGAATTATGGTGAATTTTAACTTTGTCGTTCCTGGACGTCACGTTGCACAAATGATTTAGTCGTGATTTAACCTGAAGGTGTCGTCACTCCGGGGACAAGTCAGAATAAATACATTCACTGTCCCTGGTCAGAAGTGACACAAATAACCAAACGTCTTCATCACGATGTGAAACAAACTGTCCATTTGTCTCATTTGTACATTTTAAATATAAACTGAAGCACAAATGATTCCAAAAAGATCCATTGTTTTTATAATAATTTGTAGCAACACAAATGAAAATGAAATTACTAGTATTATTTAGAGATTAACATTTTTTTTGCCTAGAAGTCAGTTTGTTACATGCTCTGCGACATATTTATGGATTTATTCCCATATTTATAAACCTTTTTGGCTGAGATGACAGTTTTCATTCATTCTGACTGTAAATATTGAACACTAACATTTTTAGCTGCTAGATGGCACTCGAGCAGTATGGCATGCCGTTGTATCATGTAATAGGTAAAAGTGGCCATTAATGACACAATCAGCTTGCCATAGAAAGCTGCCTTCATCTTCCTGGTGTAACCGTCAAACCAGCTTCATTTCTCTGCGCCGCCCGGAGACATGCAGCTGATTCGACCGTCGAAGTGCATTTTCTAAGCAAAAGTTCAACTGAGTCACATTTTACTATAAATCTGAGCAAACAAACAATTGTTTTTGTGTTAATCCTGTTCGGTTCTTGTTAAAGTCCACCCGTGCACGCTCCCGCGGCCGCCATTTGGCAGCCCATCGATTTTTGTCACAAACCGGCTCACATTTCCAGGTTGTCAGCGGTGACTCATAATGGATGCGACTAATAGGGTGGTGCGACGTGTACAGTGGAAAATACGGTAATTTAAAAACTGGTTGAAGTTGGGTTCACAACACGAAGCAAGTGTTTGACGTTTTTGACTAAAACTTTGATTTTATTGGCGTCAGTGATATCTGTTAGCAAAATATCTTAAATGAATGGATGGATTTTATTGAAACCATCTAAATAAAGATGCCTAACAGTTTTTAAAACTTGTATTAACCCACAAGTCGTCGTAAAGAAGCGGACAGTTGGTTCTGGAAACGTATGAACACCTCGATTGTTTCAGGCTCCACCGTGCGCCGGTGTCTCGTTTTGACTGGTCTTGGTTGGCTCGTGCACATTTCCACATTGACTCCAATGTGGGTCATGATTCCAGAATTAACCTTTATAATAATGATCAGAAATGTTGTTAAAGTAGTGGTGAAATATTAAATGGATGGCAATAGTCCTCTTGTTATGGTTGTGTTTGATTGTCCTAATGCAAATATTTATCAGATCAATGAGTCGGATCATTAATCTCTGCCGCTCTTAATTTGTGTCAGACATTAAAATACACAGAAACGATGCGCTTGAAGCTAAACCAGTTGGTTTACAGAAACTTTAAATTTAATTTGTCATGTAGCTGCAGAAACGGGGGAGTGGTGGCGCAGAGGTTGGAGAAGGTGGGCTGTTAGTGGAAACTCGCCGGTTCAACTCCCGAATTAACATCAAAATGTGGGAGGGAAAGGTGAAGACCCACACCTGCCTCCACCCTCATCTGCCCCACTCTTGGCCCTTGAGCAAGGCCTTTAACCCGCACCATCTGCCGCTCTCTGCTCCACACAGAGGGCTGTGGTAGCTCGGTGTCTGTGGTTGTGTCAGGAAGGACATCCGGTGGAGAAACAATCACCAAGTCTTCATGTCGTCGTCGTGGCGACCTCTGAAGGAGCAGCAGAAATTAATATTTTTTTACTTTTTTTTTTTTTAGCTCATCTTTTCTTTATTTAAATATAAAAGAGTATTCAAGATCGTGTTTATTTCTACCTTTGTCTGAGGTTTTGTGTTTATGTCCGGATGTTTGTGTGTATCTACCGGAGGTGGGGGGATCAGATCCGAGTGGCAGGTGCAGGGATCGTGGCGATGCCCCGGGGCCGACCGCGGGGCTCAAACGCTCGCCACGGCGATTAATCACCCGGCAAAATGCTTCTGACATGCCAAAGAGGGAACGAGAGGAGCTCCGTGCTTATGCATCCGTGTGTGTGTGTGTGTGTGTGTGTGTGTGTGTGTGTGTGTGTGTGTGTGTGTGTGTGTGTGTGTGTGTGTGTGTGTGAGAAGTGGTGTGTGTGAGTGTGAGAGAGTGTGAGTGTGTTTGTGAGTGTGTTTGTGAGTGTGTGATGAGAACCGGAGAAAACGTCGGACCACAGAAGTGAATATTTAGAAATGTGCTCGTAGACGCGGTAATGTTCGATTTTTTTTTTCACCCAAAAGACCGGATGAAAACGACCGGATGAAAACGACCGGATGAAAACGACCGGATGAAAACGACCGGATGAAAACGACCGGATGAAAACGGTAGTTTCTTGATCTGAAGCCGATCCAGTCTTCTTCTGTACGTTCTGCAATTTTCAACAACTGAGACGTCAAAATGTTTTTTTTTTTTTTTTTATTACACACTACAGACATTCTTTTATTGTCATTTGTTACTTGTGACATGAAAGAAAATGTCACTTAACATAAAAATAGTAATAAACCAAAGTATTTGGATGTTTTTATGAGTACAAGTACGCAGACTTGATGCTGGCATCAGTGTTGGAACGCTGTTATTTTGGTGTATAAACTGTAGAAGTATATACATGAGATTAAGATGGTAAAAGATGCTGCCAGTGGATCATTAGGGTCACCATGACAACCACACGGTAAGACAGGTGGGCAGAGACGCACAGCAGAAAGTAAGCCTCAGTCGCAGTGAGGAAATGAAGTCGTGTTGAATAAAACTGAAAGAAGCGACGTTTCTTCAGCGTGTCGTGTAGGCGACATGTTTGAAAGGATTCTTCAGGTCCTGATTTGTAGAGAAAGATGTGAGCTCAGGTTCAGTGGAAGTGGAGGGTTTGATTCTTCAGCTCTTTACAGGTACTGAAGAGAAAAGTTGAAGCCTTACAGCAGTGAAACCAGGTGAAACTGGACCAATCGTTTGGACAAACTGTAGAAGCTTGGTGGATTACCAAGTAAAAAAACTTTCTTTAGCCGCCAAGAATTGTGGAATTTAAATGTTGATTGTGTGAAAATCACCAAAAATAGCAGAAATAAACAATTAATCGACTACTCAATCTTTAATAGGCGGGAAATATGACGGAACCTTTTGAACTTAAGTTCATGACTTAACCTGCTTCGGTTTGTCTGCAAGACCGTATAACACGGTACTTTTTCTTCTCTAATGAATGTGATACTGTGGGACAGGGGCGGTTCTAGGATCTGACCTGTAGGGGTGCTTAGCCCCCCCCCAGTGCTGACGATGGCTCTGGTCTTGAACGACACACCCCGTGGTGTGGTTTCTGAGAAGTGCTAAAGCTTCCAGCACCTGGTATTAGATCAGGAGGTCTCCTGTCCAACCAGGCCCGACCCTGCTTCATGGATCAGACGAGATCACGGTGGTATGACCGTAAACGAGGAGCTCAGTCACAAATATGACTTTTAAATGATCAAAGCAAACGATGACTAAACTTATACAACCAGAAGTTACAACAAATATCTACACACAAAAGACAACTAGCTTTAAGCATGAACCTTTGATTTGACCATTAACCTCTGACTGCAGAGTGTTCATAAAGCAAAACCCCGGCAATGTTGTGGAGGAAAAGTGGGTGGAGCTCCTGCAGGTAAGGGGCGTTTACCTTCAGGACAAATTGAGGTTCCTGATTGGTCAATTGCTGACGAGTGTACTGAATTGATTGACAGGTGGCGTTGAGGAGCTGACCCGTTGCAAAAAAGTCAGATTTTACAGAAAGAGTGTCGTCGTTTATTCTGTATTTATTTCAAGTTTGTTCAATATTTCAGTGACTCTAAGGTTTGAGAACTTGCACAATCCTAATAATGGATTCTTTATTTTTCAGGGGCTCTGAGTTAAAGTTTAGTGGATCTTGAGTCCCCCCCATAAAGAGGCTAAAATCCCCACTGCTGTGGGGGAATCGTGCCGTTTTGACTTCATTATTGAACCGTAACACAAGTCGGACGAGCTCTTCCATGGAACTCTGGACTGTAGCCACTCGTTTGTATATTTTAAAATTTACCTGCTTCGGCTCCAGATGTTTCTCATTTTTCCCTCCACTTGTTAAAATTTGTCCCATTGACGCCTCACGATGAAGTTAATTCATATTTATTCACTGTTTGCTATTCTGTTAGATTTTTACCAGTTTGAGATGTGTGTTAAATCTGAAACCACCGATGTGTCGACCCCCGCATAACAAGTTGTGTTTTTTTGTTTTTGTTTTTTATAAGCCTTCTGGCTTGTTAGCTTTTTATATTGCTGTCATAATTCACCTCCTGGCCTCTCTTTATTTTCTTTTTAATTTGGGTTTTTTTGTGTCTGTGCTGTGAAAATACAAGGTAATTTATGTTTTTGGGTCTTTCACAGGTACATCAGCAGGAAGATTTGTTGTAAACAAGGTTTCGTTGAGTTTTTTTTATTTTTAAGACGATCTTGGTTGGCTCATAAGTCATGATTCCTGCCTGCCTTCGTCTCTTTCCGCTCTGATGAAGACTGCCGTCTCTTCAGGCTGTAATTAAGCAGTTCTTCCTCGCTCTCTGCGCTCAGTCATGGGTGGCTCATTGTGCACATGGATTCCTCTGCAACGCTTAATTGGCTCAACATTGTTTCGCCCACATAGTCATTTTTTAGCAGTATTAACGTTATCGTTGGATCCTGTCTGACTCCAGTCTTCCTGCCGCCACGTTTCACTCAGAGCACAAATGGTCTTTTCGTCAACTTTACCTTTTTGTGTTAATACATTCCTCGTAGTTTCCACTTCTACACTCGTTTGGCGGCACTCCACCCCGGCAGGGGTTTATACCCCCGTCCTAATTGTCAAAACAAAAGTGGATGCTATGAGAACCATATGGTGCCTGGCTTCAGGGTTTAAGACCCCCCCAGGTGTTTCAGGTCTTTCTCTGAAAACTCTAAAAGTTTTTAAATTTTTTTATTGATATTCAGAAAATGGTAAACGTCGGCGCCCATGACGTGATGTCAGTAATCTACCATGCACTGGGCATTGTGTTGGTTCATGTATTTGGTTGAATAGATGATTTCAGGCAAACGCCCTTTGCAAGACCATCTACAGGACTAGAAGCTTGAGACTGGACTCGCTGAGTCTCTGACACCAAACTTCTGTGGGACTCAGACCATGTAGAGCCCTCAGATCAGGACGGCAGGAACCTGAACTTCAAGACGGAGGAAGTCATGGACAAAGTCTGAATCAGGCGACCTACGTACAAACGCTCGTTAAACGGAGGAGACCCAGGTGACCAGAGGTGACCAGATGGGAACTCGAGCAACAGAATCATTGAGATGCGTTTGTGGGAGGTTGGAATTGTGGTTTCTTATCACCAAGCACTGAATGAACATTTCAAACATCAACTACAACTTTTGAAAAACAAAACAATCTTGGAAGTCCATGAACGACCCCTAAGACGAGCAGGTAAGGACGTTCACAGCACGTTGTCTGTTCAGGGTTTGTGGATCAGCTGGTGAAGAAAAGACTTTCAGGTGAAACTGTGGAACTCTGTAACCTGGACCAGAAGGTAATGACCTATTCATGGTTCAGGGTCATGGTTAGCGTCAGAGGTCATGTCCTTATCCATCTCAACCTGTCATTGTGGTTGGAGGACTCAGTTTTTCCACCAGTTGACCTTGAACTTGAGCTAATTTTTATTTGATGGAAGAGTTTTTGATTTCTCAGCAATGGCCTCTAGAGCGTGAAGTTTTATTGACTTCTTTGAGCTCCTACAGGGTCCTGAGGAGTCCATCAGAAGATCTTGTAGACCTACATTAGTCTGGGTCTCTGTTTTTTATTATTCGCCCGTCGAAAAGCCGTCATATTGCGTTGCAGTCTTTCTTACCCCGCTCATAACTTCTGATCCACTCGAGATAATTTAATGAAACTTTATACGCACCGGCGTCCTCACCAGATAAATCTTGTGTACCTTTCTCATCACCCCCAATACAAGGCTAAGGTCACAAATCAAGGTCAAAGTTTATACAAGGCATTTGATAGTCTGGGTTGTTCCTTCTGATTTCCTTAAGATAATCTAATGGAACTACATGTGCCACCACCAGACGCACACGTCTCCTGCCCCCACAATGCCAAGGTCACAAATCAAGGTCAAACAAGTATTTTCTCTCCCATGCCACATCTTCTGATTCAAGATAATTTACCAGTCTTGATGTATGTCTGCATCACCTCTGTATTGACCTGTAAATGTCTGTGGATGGGAGTATACAGTACCGGACTCGGTCCTCCTCTTTCACTTGAAATGTGTCTCTGCTGATGTGTCCGACTTGTCGACAACGAGACAGTTCTTGACAGTTTCTCAGGTAAACCTTAAACACACGTAATCACACATTCTATCATTTAGTGAGCTTGTCCCTGTCCAGGGGTCACTAATAACCCTAGAGACAGACCGGGGACCACGTAGGACCTCCTTGATGTGGTTCCAGACCTGGAGTCGTCCACTGGACGTCACTTTCTTACACGTCAGATCTTCCAGTTCAAATCTTTGAGGTTGTCACGACCAGCTCAAAATGTTACCTTTTGTCACATTTAGCTCGATGCCACACGTGAATGACAGGTCTACACTTCACTAACTTTAATAATACCATTTCAGTTTATAAATATAATATGCCTGCTTTTAACTGTATTTTTAAGATAAAAATGCAAAACTTGTTTTCTCATCTGAACTTGAGAAATTACTTTAATGTCAAATTTTGTGAAATATATTTTCTGTGGGGAAGGACTGCAAATTCCTCCCAACTATTAAAACACAACCTGTCAGTCACACACATCTGATGTGTGTGTGTGTGTGGGGGGNNNNGGGGGGGGGGCTCCACAGGTATCTATGGCTGGTTGAAGGCAGGGTGTGTTTGTAGCTCAGTCCCTCTGGGAAGCCCAGATCCAGCTGCTGATTTCTGAACAAATGACACACGCACACGCACACACACACACACAGGTGGTGAGACAAAAGGATTTGTCCCAGAAGACGTCCATCATTGTCCAACAACTGGAATAAAACCCAAACATTTTAATTTTGGATTAAAAATAAATAAATGAATAAATAAATCCAGAACTGTCTTGTTTCTACAACAACTGAATTTAAATTATGCTTTTGACAGAAACATTAAAGGTTATACTGTACATTAAATGTGCTGCATCTGATGAGTTAATGGTCAGAATTATTTATTTTTTTAACGTGAATCTTTTTAAGTTCAGTTTGAATTTTTCCAACTCTGGTTTTAACGAGAAACATCCAAAACTTTTGCGTCTTTCATGAACGCTGTTGGAACATGAGCCTGGAAGTCCTGACACTCAGAAACTGTCCTTCCTCTTTCTAACGACATGAAGAAATCTTGATTATGATAAAAGTCGAGTTCAGAACCACTCGTATCATCAGGATGATCTACATCTCAGCATGTAGTTGAAATTCTGGAATCTAAAATGTGTTTCATTCAGTTTGACCAAATCTGACAACCGTTGGCTTCAATGGGACGTTGTTGGTATTTTGAGCTTCTTACCACAGTTGTAATTTTTATTTTAAATTTATAGAGGAGGAATTCTCACTTAAACTCTTCACCATGATGGAAACTTGGTGGGAAATATTCAGTTTTATTGTGTGAGGTGTAGACAGTTTATGTCTACTACTTTCACTCCTGCTGCACTAGTACTACTACTAAATACTTTTAGTAAACCATGTGTAAAGTGTGCTTTGATGTGTGATTATCTCTTTGTCATGGCGCAGAGACGGGCGTTGAGAATACCGTCGCTCTTGTGAGCATGAAGGTTTAAAAAAAAAGTAATTTAAAAACTTCCATTTTGTTGTGTGGCTACATTTAGGTGAAAGGTCATGGTCAAGTTCAAAATCCAAGATGGCCACCTCCGTGTGTGTGTGTAAATCTGCCAACCTTATCGTTTGAGGAAACGATGCTTTCTCATTTTTATTTTGCTTAAAGTATAGTTTCCTCTCACGACTGTGGTGGCAGAAAATTAATATATGGGGGTCAAGGCCCCCATTGGCCACCCCCTGGCTCCTTCATTGCACCTAGTGGTAGATAAAATGTCCTGCTCACTTGAACATCTCACACCAAAAACATTTAGGTCAGGGCTGTTCAACTAAACTGCCCCGGGGGTGGGGGGGCAGTTTCTGAGAGCCAGCAGCTCGGGGGCCGGACATCCAGCGATGAGTCATTATGTAAATAACCCAAAGTTTACAATGATCTGTCATTTTTTAAATCTGTTTATTTTATTGCATTGAATCATAAATAAAATAAACAGAACACAAGCAATTTTTTTAAATTTTCTATGAAGTGGGCCAGATTGAAGTGACCCGCGGGCCGGAACTGGCCTCAGAGACCGGGGTCATCGGCGTACAGCGCCATACATCACCGCGTGGGTTTCAGCTGTACGAGCCCAGTGTTGTCGTAAAATGACTGTTTTATTTTAAATCATCTGTGTTCTTCTCTTTGAATCCAAGCACAGAACATTTCTTTATTCTTTAATAAAAACATGTGTTTGTACCTCGGGGCGTTTGTTGCTCTGCCTTGTGACGCTCTGTAGGACCGAATCGTCACTTGATTGTACCGTAACAACTTGTGGAACAGGGAACACACCAGTGTGAAGCAGTTGAGTGTCTGAACAGAAGAGTTATACAGTATTTTTTTCATTCATTCAACTGAATCATTATAATATATAATAATAATAATTAAATACATAATAATAATAATAATTATTATTCAGTTGAATTTGTTTTCAGATTTAATGGTAATTTGTCCACCTAACGTGTTGTCCACTGGAGGACGGGGTGTGTCTGCCTGACACGTGTTCGGCCCCGGGGCGACGGCGAGCAGGAAGATTTTCTAAAAACGGGTCAAATCCAGAGACACCCCTGGCCGTGAACACCCCCGCTCCCCCCCGGTGTCCTTGGCTGGGTCACTTCATAATTTACTAATCAGCCAAACGTGCGGCGAGATGAACGCGCAGCTCGTTCTGACTTCATCCGTTTTCTTTGCAGCACATTCGGCCTCTGATGAACCTCGAGCTGCTCGTGGTTCGAGCCGCGGCGGTCGGGGAGGGAACGGGCTCGGGCCCTTCTCTCGCTCCAGACACAGGCACCATTTGGCGTTTATGTAAATGTGCAAAAACAAAATGGCTGCCTGCCAAATGCTGTCAGTAAACAAAGCTCGTGTGAGCGCCGTGCACGGCGTTGTTAAGGTGGTCCGGTCGGGATGGAGTCTGAGGCGCAGGCGGTCCAAACGGAGCTGAAGCACCTTAAAGGAGGCGCCGGGACGTCACGGAGACTCGACGTCTCATCCAAGGCAGGAGCACGCTCCGTTTTTTTTTTTTTTTTTGGCATCGAACCAGCCGGTGGTTGAGACGGAGCAGGAGGTTCTGACCCAGATCAGCCCCGGAGTTCTGCTCGTGCTTCCTGTCTGAAGGCAGAAAGACGGATTTAAGATCACACTGATCTCTGTCTGTTTCTTCTCTGGGAGAATTTAATTTAATTATTAATTTCATTTGTTTCAATCAGTTAAATTCAATTTTTTTAATAAATGCAAGAAAATTTGAATTTACAAAATAAAATGACAGAAATGTGAAGCTGTGTACCTCGCCAAATTCAAAGTCTGTTAAATTCTTAAAGGATCAGACTTTAGTTCCAACATTATGATCAATATATTGTGGAATAATTAACCTCCTGCTGCCCTTGGGTCCAAACGACCCCTGATGCCTCGTGGGTCGTTTGGACCCAAGGGCAGCAGGAGGTTCACCAGAACTTTAAACATTCCTTTATTCAAAATGAACTTATTGTTTTCAGTTGGTCAAATCATGTAAAAGTTTAAAACAGATTCTTACTGAAGATCCAGTAACTATAAAAGTCTACAACAGTTTTTATTCCTGTATTGCCCGTTAGCAAAATATCTCTTGGATCCCGGCTGGGTGTCATCACTGGATGAACGTCCACAACTGGTGGACCTTTGGACTCGATCTCCACATCAGATGAACAGCCTGTCTGTCCCTGTGACTGGCATCAGTCTGGTGTGGTGGTAGCTGAGAGTCATCTGAAAACACATCCTGAGAGCTGACGGATCACGGGACACTTGGTTTTAAATGTTGGCACTGGGTGGTGGATCGAGTGATCCTGTGGGTGCTGTCCCGCAGGGTGTCTGGACAGGCCCTCCCTCCGTCCGTCCGGCCGTGCACGTCGATGATTATTTGAAAAATGAAGAAGGTGCCATCTTCCACTTATGCGTGCGGCTGCATCTGGATGTACGAAAGGTTCATGTTGAAAATTGTGTTGCTGCGTCAAAGTCCAAGATGGCCGCCGCCACACGTGTGTGAACGAGCCACTCTGTCGTTTGAGTTAACGACATGTTCTAGTTTTTATGTTTAAAATGTTTCCACAAATGACTGGGGTGGCCAAAGATGAATCTACGGGGATGGAGGCCACCATTGGCCACCCCCTGGCTCCACCACTGCACCGTGTAACTCCTGCCCACTTGAACATCTGGCACCACAGACATTTAGGTTGACTTCAGTCTCTGTTCAGTCCCAGTCCAGAAACCCACTCGTCTCCAGATCTGTTCAGATCCTCAGAGACGTCTCCAGATCTGTTCAGACCCTCAGAGACGTCTCCAGATCTTTTCAGACCCTCAGAGACGTCTCCAGATCTTTTCAGACCCTCAGAGACGTCTCCAGATCTTTTCAGATCCTCAGAGACGTCTCCAGATCTGTTCAGATCCTCAGAGACGTCTCCAGCTCTGTTCAGATCTTCAGAGACGGGGACATCTGTGTACCGCTGGTTTCCAGTAAAGTTAGTCCTGCCAAAGTACGTCCTCTAGGACTTCACGAAGAACCAAAACCGTCACTCTTTGACGTCGTTCTGAGACGGGACACGTTGTGGTCCGTTTGTCTCTGGACGACTTCTTGTCCTCAGTGTTGACAACTCGTTAACGCAGAAATGTGAAACTGCACAGCCGGACTCCTCGTGGGTCAAAGATGACCAAGGTCAAGATCCTCCCTCCATTTATTGTCCAGCTCGACATCCAAAGAGCAGAAATGTCAAACGCTTTGTCCCCTTGATTGTCCCCATCTGTCCAGCCATGAGACAGTCCACAGAACGTTGTCCACGGTGGATCTCCACCAATGTTTAAGACAGAAAACGTCTTGTCAAAGCTCCAAAATTCACTGAAGCTCGTGCCTTTGTGTAAAAAGTTGTTTTTCTCTGCAAAAAGAAGCTGAGAACTTGTTTACGGATTTTTTTTTTAAATTAAAAACTTTGTGTGAAAAATACTAAAGAGCTCAAAGCACACCGAGCGTCGGCCATTTTGAAAACTGAAGAGACTCGGCCCATGTCACATCAAGTAGAGTTGCACTTGGCTCCAAATAATCTGAACCGACCCGGCCCCAGCCTGCAGCCATCATCTCCGAACCCCAACAGTAATTACAGGTCCAAACCCCAACACCCCCCCGACATTTTAAATTAAGCTTTGACTGTTTACACCACCGACCATTATTAACGGTGAAGGATGCACACAGCTGATGGGGCAGAAGATCAGAGCTGAGGAGCCATCAAAGCGCATCAAATGCTTCTGCCCGCATCCTGCTCTGACATGTCAGACATTTTGTGATCTCACTGTTTGGGTCATCGGCCGCGCGCATCCTTTGAGCGCAGCGGCTGAATGAACGTCCATTTGGGCGATGGGTCGCTGGCAGCAGTCCATCTGAAGCTTAACTGAACATTTTACTTCTTTCAACCAGCTGGTGTGATATGGCAAGCCATGTGTGCATATATTGGATTGTCGGCCGCATGCGTTCCTGACGCCCGACCCCGACCTGGCCCACACATTAAGCACATTATTATGGCCCGGTCCAAATCCGGATCGGGCGGGGCCGGGCTCTGGGTTCAGGTTATAAATGATGGCTCTAACGGCTAAGGGCCTCCTTTCCTTTTTTATTAAAGAGATGCTGCTCACTCCCTCACTATCCATCCTTCCATTCAAACAGTCTTATTCTGCCATCTGGTGATTAAAAAAGGTACTACACACAAAACTAATTAAACATTTCTTCTTAAATTTGACAATAACAACTAATTGTCAAATTTCCATCAGGATTATGTTTATTGCAATAATTTCGGAGACAATTAATCTCCCAGTAAAATTTATCGTGACAGGTCTAGAAACTGTCTGTCGGAGCTCGTCGTGGTCCTTGTCTGCTCTCCTGCCTGTCCTAAACGATGCCGTGGTCTCGGTTCTGTGAAGGAGCCAGCAGAAGTTTCTCAGGTTCAGGTGTGACCCTGCTTTCTGCCTGATCAGAGCTTGGTTCACACACGAGCAGCTGAAACAATCTGTGTAATCTGTCATGCTAAGTGTGAGTCGGAGACGAGCTCTCGGCTCCTCCACGGATCCTTAATGGTGTATATTTAACCACTTGAGCAACACTGAAGTGTGCTCGCAGCCGTCAAGGATCACGCTGACCTTTTTTATCTTCGGGGAGGAGATAACATGTCGGGTACTTAAGGCGAGTAAAGAAATCTTCATTAGCTCCGTGTGTGATTAATTGGTGTCGTTGAGTGTGATGTATTTAGGCCGTTTTGTGGAACCTCAGAGGCGGCGAACAGCTGAATTAACCTGACAAACGCAACAAGGACACAAGAGTTTTGTCTCTTTGTCCTAAAGAACATCAGCTGAGCATTTCTTGGTTCAGTGGTAAAGAAAATTATTAAAACTACATGGATAAAATATTCAGTGTTGTATCTTTGATCGCAAATCACGACCAATGATCCTTCTGCAGGTTCAATGGAAACCTTGTTACGACTCGTACTTCCTCTAGTCGAGTTTGATCGTCTTCTGGAGACCCAGACGGATCCATTAGCCTGGATCTGGAAGGCCCACAGCATCTCAGCCCTTCCATTCTTCACCTTGGTGGTGTCCCCCACTTTGACTGTAGGACCTCTGGTCCACGTAGGTGAGACATCTATGCTTTCTAATTTTTATGTTGCTTTAACATATAGATCCTCCAATGATTGGGGTGGCCACAGATTAATTTATGGTGGGTAAGGCCACCATTTTCCACCCCCTGGCTCCTCCACTGCACCTGGTGGTGGAAAAAGTTTCTCCCTCCGCTCTCCAGGATCCATCACTCTGAAGAAAATGATCCTCCTCTGTTCTTCTGCACAGTCCAACTCCACTTGAACGTCTTGCATCAAAAACATGTAGGTTACTTCATTCCATTTGATTCTAGTCCAGAAAACCAACGTTCGCTGTTGCGCTCCGTCAGCGCCGGGACGTCGGAGTGCTGCTTGTTTTAATCATGTTTACAATTAAAGCAGCAGGAATTTAAAACTTGTGCACAGTCGTAATGCCTTGCTCATGAACGGGACAGAACAATGAATCGCAGGAGTCGGGAAGTGACGGTCAGTGGTTTAGTGTTCTGATGGCCCGGAGCAGGTCGTGTTCTGGGTGGGATGGATCTTTGAGCACGGCGTCGTCTTTGTCCTGCAGGGAGGGGCCGCCGTGTTCATGACCACGTCCAACTGATGGAAAGTGTCGTGGCCAGGTGGATCCAGCAGCCTTCACGTCAGGTGTGAAGGCGTCACGAGTCACTAACGACACGTCGATGGCAGCGGCCCCTGCAGAGCCGCTCTGCTCACGGACACGAGGGAAAGAATCGCAGCAGCTAATTATTCCAGATAATGTAATTAAGATCTGCATATCGAGCACAAACTCCAGAGGAGAGCGCAGACGTCAGCAGGCAGGAAGCGCATGTGTCCTGCGTGCACGTCTCTGGTGGCAGGTCGCAGCATTAATCTTCTCGTTCGGGCTCTTCTCACTACTCCGAGCTTATTGTGCACATCTGAACTTGCACGTGTGCATCTTTACTATGAATAACCCGAATCCTCAGTTTTGTTCTTACAAACGTGCGCACACTTTAAAACGTGTATGCTCCGTGTGCACGAGGCCAGGTGCACGTCTGCGGATTGTTGGTTTCTACCTGCGACACCAACGATCTGCAGCCGTCAGAAGCAGATGATGGGGAGGAGGGGGAGGTGAAGACGCGGAGCAGGAGAACGTCCTGCCTTCACCACATGGAGGGTCGTCCACGTGAACCACGTGCACGCCTCCAAAATACTCTCATCATCCATGGAGGGGTCGTGGAGGCAACAGGTCCAGGACAGACGAGACCTCCCGCTCCCCAACGACAGTCTTCAGCTCCACCTGGGTGACCCCGAGGGGATCCCAGACCACAGACGATGTACCGTATTTTCCACCGTATAAGACGCATTAGTCCAAAAATGTCTAATGAAGTGGAAAAAAAAAACATAAATACAGGCTGTCCTAGAGTTACAAACGGGTTCCGGACCTAAAGACCGTTCGTAGGTCGATTTTGCCGTAACTCGGAACGCCGGCCACATGGCGCCATAAGTCCGGATTTTCAGCCGTAACTCGAAACCGAAAGCACATGGCAGCCGTAACAGCTTTTAAAAGGCTTTATTTACAACCTAAAACAACGCCAGCACACATTTTGTGCCTCTAAAATGTATTTTAAAGCTGCTAGCTTGCTAACAGACAAAAAAAACCCCTCAGAAAACAATGAAAAAAAGTGCCGTATGCAGCCGGATGACGTCATATGGTGCGTTCGTAAATCCGAAACGCCGTAGGTCGGGGGCGCCGGAACTCGAGGACAGCCTGTACTGGTAAATATTACCCAGACGTCTTTTCAAGGTCATGTGGCCAGAAGCCAAATACTGCTGGTAAAATACGGTAAATATTCATAAGTACCATTGATTTTTGTTGTTAAACAGGATTTTTAACAGCTGCTGTTTTTAAAAATACTTTCTAAATAAATTTGATGTGATTTCTCCTCAGCAGAGCTCATAGGAGGACGAGGAAGGGGGAACAGCCGCACCCCCCATTGTCTCCTCCATTCTGTGCAGAGCTTAAATAAGATATTTGTATTTGTATTTAACACATATTTACTGTACACAAAGTTTTTTAAAACCTTTATTTAAATATGTATCAGTCTTGACTGAATGGCTGCTTTAAAGATAAATCTGGCTTCACTACTCCAGCGCTCGCTGAGCTAGCTCTCATGATGGAAGAGGATGGGGGAAGACCCCTCCTGTTGTCTCTGTTCGGATGCGAGTTTAAAATGAGATCCTGGTATTTAAACCCATTTACCAACACAGAAAGATGTCACAAAAAATAATTTTAAAAGTTTTATTAAAACATGTACCAGACTTGTCTGCTTTGCATCGCCAATCCTAGCCATGGACACGTTGATGCAAAGCTTACGGGCGGCAGCTGTGTTTTCCTCTTTGACAGCCGATCCCTTTTAACATGAAAGCTGCATAATAAGAAATTCTCCGTGGTTTTTCCATTATTGCTAAACTAATAGAACAGGTCTGTGCATGAAGCGCAAAATATGGTAACGACACAGGAACGATCTGAAGAAATTAATGCACGTCTATCTTAGGGGATGGTCCTTGAGAGTACCTCGTTGGTCGTTCAGGTTAGACTTCTGGTCACATGATGACAGAGTGGGTGGAGTTATGGTTGGGAATTTGAAACTGTGACCAAGAGGCTTTGTACATCTGATTACCTGAGGGTAAGGGTGCACCAATAAATTGGCCGGCCGATTTATCGGCCCTGATTTCCTTAATTTTGGGAAATCGGAAATCGGCCGATACTTGCATGAGAAACCAATTTTACCAAATTTTTTTTGTTGTTTTAATAACAATTGTCTAAAAATTTATACTTCAGAGCACAACCTCATGGCCACTTAAAACAAGTCTGTATTGTTTCTAGGATATTGTTCAAGGGTATTTTTTTCAATAAAATAAGATTGTAAAATTGAAGTTATAACACCTGACAGTGTTGCTTATAAACCGAAATTGGTGTTGGCCAAAATCTGAATCGGCAGGTCAGACTTTTTAGTGATCGGTGATCAGCCAGACAACTGCAATCGGTGCACCCCTACCTGAGGGCATTCTCTCTGTGTCACAAATACCTATCCCAAGAGGTGCGGGGTGCTGAGAGCCACAAGCGTCCATCTCTGTCAAAAGAAAATATTGGTCAGTGGCAGGAAGTTACTGAGAAATGGCAGGATGTTTGTCAAAATAAAATATAAAAATTAAACTTTTGAAAATTATGAAAAAAAAAAAAACCATAAATAAGACGCTCCTCTATATAAACCACGGGGTACAAAGTGTGAGACAAAAGTAGTGGCTTGTACACTTGCAGTTACGGTACTTGGTGTGTCATCTAGACAGAGAATGGATGATAAGGAAACCTGGTGGTCAAGTCAAGTCAGGTCAACTTTATTTATAGAGCACAGTTAAAACAGATAAACTGTTATCAAGGTGCTTCACAAACAACATCAAAGAGATT
>JARVGS010000672.1:29973265-29987635 GCA_031762315.1 Hypsolebias antenori
CTCCAACTCCTGAGCGTTAGGGCTCTGATGCTCAGATGTTTCGTGTTTCTGGGTTGTGGAGCCGTTAAATCAACATTTTGCTCCGTCACATGGGCGTGGTGGTGGTGGTGGAGGTGGTGGCCAGCTGCTTACTGTACATCTGAGTGGAGCAGCTCGGCTCTGCAGCTGAAGTGGTTCTGGTCTTTTTATGTTGCACCACAGCCTCAGATAAACCCACGCTCCACAAAGGCCAGACCTCAGCGGCAGGCGGAGCCGGGAGGCCAAACGAAACGCCGTCGCTTCGTTTTTCAAATGATTTTCCACCGGTCGCCACGGGCACGTCTGAAACTCCTCATTCAGGCGGTTCCTCGCCTGTTCCTTTCTTTGATTTCTGCTGCGACTCTTTAGCATCTCCCAGAATGTGTCCTAACGTTCACCTCTTCTCCTGTTTTTTCTGTTTGCTGACTCGACAACTCTGCTACACACACACACACACACACACACACACACACACACACACACACCGGTTGTATTCAGATGTGCTCCCTCATGGCTCACGCGTCCAGTCAGCAGAAGCTGCAGTTCAACGCAGCAACCTACATTTTCAGGTTCATAAATCAAACACCAGTAAAAATAATAAGTTTTATTTATTTAGCTGTTGTTGGATTATTTTCAGCTTCTCTCGGAGGCGGTAAGGACTCAGCAGATATTAGAGCTGCTTGGTGTCGCAGGGCGACGGAAACAAACGGTTTGCAAACGTCACATCGATCGGTTCATGAAAAACGCTCGTAGCTCGTGTTGGAGACAAGTCTCAGCTGCTGCCACTCCAGATGTTGGCCTGACCTCTGCAGACACCAGGAGCCAACAGTTTGCTCTTTGCTGAAGTCTTTTGGCTGCGACGGCCATCTTGTTCAAAAGTTAATCTGTTGTGGACAAACATCCACTGAGTCCTGACAGTTAAACCAGAGAATTGTCGTGTCCTGAGAAAACGCAGCATGAACGCTTGCAGCTGAGTGATTTTAGCTGGAAGCAGCCGAAAAGTTTTAATCTCTAAACTGTTAATGTGAGCCGAACTTAAGCAGCTGACATTGGCTGAAAACAGGAACATAAAAGGAGAAAGCAGCCGAAAAACAGCTGAAGAAAGTAGAAAAAATGTACAGAGCAAGAAAGGCAGAGATGAGCAAAAATAGAAAAAAGGCTAAAATTAGCAGAAAATACTGAAAGTGGCTGAAAAGGCAGAAAAAAATAACTTAGCAGAAGAAAGCTGAAGCTGAAATTAGCAGAAAGTAGATTAAAAAAAGCACAAAAATGCTTATCAGCTGAAAGGAGCAGAAAAATAGCTGAAAAACTAATTAGTTGAATGAAACTTAGTAGCTGAAACCAGCTGAAAAGCTTTAAACGGTTAATGTGAGCTGAATTTGAGCAGCTGCCATTTGCTGAAAGCAGGAACATAAAAGCAGAAGCAGCTGAAAAACAGCTGAAAAAGTAGAAAACTCAGGGTTGAACCAGATGTTTAGCTGAAAAGATAAAAAAAGATGAAATTGGCAGAAAGAGGCGGAAATTAACAAATTGTTGAAATCATTCAAAAGAACCACTAAAGGCTAAAATCAGCAGAAAAATACTTAAAGTGACTGAAAAGTCTGAAGAATGCTGAACTTAGAAGAAGAAAGCAGGAACTGAAATTAGCAGACAGTAGTGTAAAAAGCACAAAACAGTCTAAATCAGCCAAAAGGAGCAGAACAAAATAGACGAAAAACCCGTAATTAGTAGAATGAAACTTAAAGGAGCTGAAGAAGCTGAAAATAGCTGAAGCAGCCGAAATGATCAGTCAAAATGTTTGAACAGCTCAAAGTGTTAGAAGGATGTAGAGCTCCATTCATTTTAATTAGGGAAACGTAGCCGACAAAGCTAAATGTTTGAAAAAGTAAAAAAAATGCAGAGATGCCAAAAGTCGGAGCAGAAATGTCCTGAATGAGCCGAACGTTTTGGTTTACAACTTGTTGAACCAGCACCAAAGCTGTGGAACGACTGAACGTGCTGAAAAACGTGCAGAAAATGAAACGGTTCTCCGTAACCAGAGCCGCTGGGAAACGTTCACAGAATTAACTTCTACGTCGTCATGTGAACGCTCGTCTCCAGTTGGCAACAGTCTCGACCGGCGAGACGTTTCCTTTCTGGGTTTGATTCATAACTTCAGCTGTTTGTGTTCAACTTGAACAAACCTCTACGTTTAGTCGAAGGTGTTCGGGGTTCAAGTGGACGTCGGTGCAAACAGCATCTGCTGCTCTCTGGAAACACTTTGGTCATTTCAATGAGCTCTTTTCCACCTTTAGAGGACAAAGTTGTTTTAGGAAAAATCAGCTAAAGCCTGGACACGTATTTACAGAGAACTGCACAAAAATGAAGGAACTGACCTGAACTTCACCTCAGCTGCCTCCTTCAACCTCCCTCCACTCCTACAAACACGTTTCTATTTACAGCAAACACTGGAGACAGCTGTGTAAACCTCTGCCAGCTGAAGACCCCTCCCCCACCCAAACAACAACAACAACAACAACAAAACTGCCCAGTGACGTCAGTGACGCCTCACACACGTGAGCCTTTTACACACTGTAGAGTGAAAAGTTTAACAGCTGCAGTTTCTTCAAATGAAAAGAAGCTCAGTTCCACCTCGGGTTGTTTTAGCTGTTGATAATCGTCACCTTCACCTGGTGAACAGGTGCTCAGCCCCGACGCTGCCGTCAGGTGTGAAGAGGGTTGAAGCCTCTGAAATGAAACATGTCTCACTCTGACGATAATGATTCAGGAAACATAACTGACACAACAAAATCATTTTGATTGCAAGGTGTCCTCTGGTCATGAGACGCTTCAGCTTCAGTACAAGTTTGATTCAGCACATCACTGTTGAGTGTCTCTGAAAAGAGGAACATCTGGATGTCTTTCTAGGACCTGTTCCTGCCAGAACCTAACCATGATGAGACACGGTGAGACATGGTGAGACACAGTGAGACACGGTGAGACACGGTGAGACACGGTGAGACACGGTGAGACACGGTGAGACACGGTGAAGAACAGTTCCCACCTCTGGATTTGATGGATGCTGATGATCAAATGGACCAAAAGCACAGAACATCTTGGACCAGAACTCCAATTACAGCTCCGAGTGATCGGGTTGGAGTTAAAGCTGTGTGGCGTTCACTGCCCCCAATCTTTTCCCAGACCCCCCCCCCCCTCAGCTGTACGATAACAAGTGTTTGGCAAAAAGACTCAGTTGTGGTGAGTTCGGAGGAAAAATAAAAACGTGTTTCCATGCGTGTTGGTGTTTGCACAGCTTCCTGCAGGGTTTGTGTTTCTCCCACTGACTCAGTCTAAACGTTTCTGCAGTCGCTCCGTTTCACTCAGACTGGATTCATGTTGATTCTTTACAACACGACTGCGTTTGGTCTGAAGACGACACGTTTTAGGACGCAGGGCGACTTAAGACGTCATTTTTACGAGACGTCACATTTAATTTGCAAACGCTGGTGAATTTTACAGCTAATGCTGTGAATGTCCATCACTGTTGATTTCCTGTTAATATTATTATTAATCCTGGCAGTTCTGTTTCAGTACGTTTTTCAGCACGATTCTCGCCCTGCAGTTTTTAAGCTCTTTCAGCAATTTAAGTATAACAAGGTTCAGCTCCTTCAGGAGAAGGGTGTGAAGACTTTCACCTACAACCTTTGCGTGCTTCTGCTAACGTCTTCCTGCTAATTTCAGCTTGTTATGATCCATTCAGCTTATTTAAACTAGTTTCAGCATTTTCTACTATTTCAACTACTATTTAGCTGTTTTATGCTTTTTTTAGCTTTTTCAGCTAATTCCATGATGTTCGCACTCATTTGAACATTTTTAGCCTAATTCAGAAAAATGTGCTCTCTCCACTTCCTACTGGTAATTTTAGCTTTTTTCTGCGTTTTTTGCTATCTTTCAGCTGTTTATTGTTTGCTTATTTATTTGGTGCTAATTTCAGCTTTTTGTCCAGATAACTTCCACTTTATATTAATTTCCGGTTCTTTCAGCAAACATGTTCTTTCTGCTTTCTTCTGCTAATTTAAGCTTGTTCTACCTTTTCAGCTACTGTTTTAGTATTTTTTAGCTATTTTTGGTTGTTTTCAAATACTGTACTGCACATTCAAGTTTTTCATGGTAATTTCTGCTCCTTTTAGCCAGAGTTTTCGCTGGACTTCATTTCCAGAACTACCCAGAATGCCGTGCGGCTCACACAGCCGTGTATTCAACATGTACTTTACAAATTCAAACTGTAACTTCACACTAAAAGGAACATTTTCATCATATGAACCAGAACACAACTTTAATTTAGAAAATTAACATTGTAAACCCAAATTTAATATTGAACGTACATTTTGTGTGGGGGCAACGGACATTTCTGTGTGGAGCTTTTAATTTGAAGGTTGCAAATGAATGCATTGCACATTTTCATGTGATTGTAAAATAAATAAATAAAAGCTGTTTGCAAGGCCTTCTCGAAGGCTCAGAGCCCCGTGTTGTGGTCCCACCCACTCATCATGAAGACTGTGATTGGTTCTTTCACAAGCTCCTCCTGCAGAGACTCTGACTGAGCTCAGCCTTCTGTCCTGACCGTGAAGTCCTGACCAATGAGAGCTCCTGGGCTGAAGGGTCGGGACAGGAAGTTGGTCCGCAGGTTTATTTTGAAGGGTCGGGACAAGAAGTTGGTCCGCAGGTTTATTTTGAAGGGTGGGGACAGGAAGTTGGTCCGCAGGTTTATTTTGAAGGGTCGGGACAGGAAGTTGGTCCGCAGGTTTATTTTGAAGGGTCGGGACAGGAAGTTGGTCCGCAGGTTTATTTTGAAGGATGGGGACAGGAAGTTGGTCCCCAGGTCTATTTTGAAGGATGGGGACAGGAAGTTGGTCCGCAGGTCTATTTTGAAGGGTCGGGACAGGAAGTTGGTCTGCAGTTTTATGTTGACGGGTCAGGACAGGAAGTTGGTCTGCAGTTTTATGTTGAAGGGTCGGGACAGGAAGTCGGTTCTTCAATACTTCAGTTAAGGTTAATGTCTTTTCTCCTTGGGTTCTGATCCAGAAGTGGCCGATGTTTCTGTTTTGTGTTGGATCAGAACCGTGTGTTCCTGCTTCGAGGCCGAAGCTCAGACCACACCAGGTGTTGTTGTTAAAATGTTTACAGCTCGAGCCTCCGCTCACAGCTGATAACTGCTGCTGTTTTCAGAAACATCTGCCTGAAGAAGGAAAATGTCACTTTCTGCTAAAATACAGTGAATTCTAAACCTGAGCTAAAAAAAAGTTAAAACAGCAGCTAAAAGCTGAAGGACCTGTAAGACTAGCTAAAAGTTTTGCTCCTTTGAGAAGCTAAAAGAAACAAAATGCTAGCAAGAATCTAAATGGAACAAAACACAAGATAGAAGTAAAAAATAAAAAAAAACTATTTGAAAGACTACCTAAAGTTGTGTTTTGCACCTTTAAGAAGATGAACGAATATAAACATTAGCTAGAAGTTTAAAGAAAAAAATGCTGGTTAGAAGCTAAAAGGTGAAAAATGCTAGCTAGAAGCTAAAAGGAGTAAAACATAAGCTAGACATAAAAACTAGCTGAAAGAATATCTAAGACGTGTTTTGTTCCTTTGAGAAGCTAAAAGAATAAAAACATTAGCTAGATGCTAAAAAATGCTAGCTAGTAGCTAAAAGGAGCAAAATGCCAGAATTAAGCTGAATTGAGCAACACACAACCGAAGCTTAAAGATGCTAAAAGAAGTGTTTTGCTCCTTTTTGAAATTAAATGGAGAAAAATGCTTTTTCTTGCTTTATCCTCTAACTCGCTAAATGCTAGCTAGAAGCTAAATAGAGCAAAACATTTTTTAGGTAATCTTTCAGCTATTTTGTTTAATTCTAGCTTGTGTTGTGCTCTTTTTAGAAACTAAAAGGACCAAACATTAAGCTAGTAGCTAAAAAAGGAAAATCACAAGCTAGTATCTTAAAAAAGAAAACTACTAGTTAATAGCTAAAATAAAGAAAAACACAAGCTAGTAGCTAAAGAAAGAAAAACAAGCTAGTAACTAAAAGAAAAACACAAGCTAGTCGCTGAAGAAAGAAAAACACAAGCTAATAGCTAAAGAAAGAAAAACACAAGTTAGTAGCTAAAGAAAGAAAAACACAAGCTAGTAGCTAAAGAAAGAAAAACACAAGCTAGTAGCTAAAGAAAGAAAAACACAAGCTTGTGGCTAAAGAAAGAAAAATACAAGCTTGTGGCTAAAGAAAGTAAAACAAAAGCTAGTAGCAAAAAGAAAGAAAAACAAAAGCTAGTAGCTAAAAGAAAGAAAAACAAAAGCTAGTAGCTAAAAGAAAGAAAAACAAAAGCTATTAGCTAAAAGAAAGAATTACAAGAGCTAGTAGCTAAAAAAGAAACACAAGCTAGTAGCTAAAGAAAGAAAAACACAAGGTAGTAGCTAATGGAAAGAAAAACACAAGCTAGTAGCTAATAGAAAGAAAAACACAAACTAGGAGCTAAAGCAAGAAAAACACAAGCTAGTAGCTAAAAGAAAAACACAAGCTAGTAGCTTGAGGATTAAAGTGTCAACAGCCAAAAGGACCTAAAAGTCTTGCAAATTATTTCTTCTTCTTTCTTTAGCCTCTAACTAGAAGCTAAATGGAGCGAAACTTTAGCCAGAGGCTCTGAAAGGCTAGCTAACTTTCACTGTTGAAGATATCAACAGTAAGTAGCTAATGTCAGAAAGAATTAATTTCAAATGTTTGAAACTAAAGTTGAATATTTTGAAAAGTATAAAAGTTACATGAACCAAACGTCACAGCTAACTGTTCCATGAATGAGCCGAACAAACAGCTAAACTGTCAACAACAACAAACTGTGGAAAGTTTAATCAAGTCAACTTTAAATCAGGTTGGACCAGAGTTTATGCCGATGACGACCCTCGGCTACTTCAGCACCCAATTTTAGCTCGGTGTCTGTAAAACTAAACTTGTGGCCGTTTTCATGTTCGCTAAAGTGATTAGCTGTGGCGGCCATCTTGAATTGGACTGACTCCAAAATTAAATCACTTGTAGATGTACTTCTAAGGATTACTTCCTGAAAGTTTCATTAATATCTGTTGGGTGGTTCTTGAGATATTTTGCTAACAGACAGACAAAGTTAGCACCTTTTGTTAATTCCAACATTTTTAAAACATCTTGTGTGATCAGTTGGCTCAAAGGGACTTCTGGGGAGGACTCTCAGCTACTACCACATCTAATTTAGGCTCAGTGGCCGTGAAACTGACTTGTGGCCATTTTTATGTTTGCCAAGACTGATTAGCTGTGGCGGCCATCTTAAATCTTTGCGACCAAAATATCAATTCAGTTCTACAAATAGGTATATTTACTAATTTCTGAAAGTTTTGTTTAAATCCGTTCAGTGGTTCATGAGATATTTTGCTAACAGACCGGATGACTTTAAGGAAATCATCTTGCATAATAAGTAACGCTCAGGCCTTGTGTTGTGGATCACTCTCAGCTACTACCACACCAAACTAAAGTTTAATATCCACAAAAATGACTGAGATATGGCTTCATTTGTGTTTGAAGATTTTTATTAGCTATGGCAGCCATCTTGAATCCGGTTCGCTCCAAAATTAAAACACTTGTAGATTTAGATCTAGACATCAGTTCCTGAAAGTTTCATTAACATTTGTCCGTTGGTTCTTGAGATATTTTGCTAACAGACAGAAAACTGCTAATATTTAATAACCCGTTCTTGTGGGTCAGTCGGCCTTCGGAGTGTTGGTTGGGGATGACTCTCAGCTGCCACCAGCTGATAATCTTCGAACAGATTAGCTGCGGCGGCCATCTTTAATCTGAACAGATTAGCTGCGGCGGCCATCTTTAATCTGAACAGATTAGCTCGGCGGCCATCTTTAATCTGAACAGATTAGCTCGGCGGCCATCTTTAATCTGAACCGATTAGCTGCGGCGTCCATCTTTAATCTGAACAGATTAGCTGCGGCGTCCATCTTTAATCTGAACCGATTAGCTCGGCGGCCATCTTTAATCTGAACCGATTAGCTCGGCGGCCATCTTTAATCTGAACCGATTAGCTGCGGTGTCCATCTTTAATCTGAACAGATTAGCTGCGGCGTCCATCTTTAATCTGAACAGATTAGCTGCGGCGTCCATCTTTAATCTGAACAGATTAGCTCGGCGGCCATCTTTAATCTGACTCAACAAGTTTCAGTTTTAAACTCCGTCCTGTGGTTCGTGAGATATTTTGCTAACAGACGTGGTTTAAAGCGGTGCGGCAGAATTCACCTGCTTCTTCCTGAATGACCAAATTAAAAAGAACCAATCAGCGCGCGCGGCCGATCAATCAGTCTAAGCATCGATCCGTTGCGCTTCCTGCGGAGCTGCGCGTCTCGTGCAGCCGGAGCAGCAGTTCCGGTGCTCCTACAGACGGTGGCCGCACGAGCACACTCCTCCTCTTCCTCACGCACACGCGCTCCGTCCCGCGCGCCTCCACCTCCACCGCCGGCGGGGGGGCGGGATCCGCCGCAGCCGCAGCCGAGCGGAGCGCACTGTGAGCCGGCAGAGGAGCAGCGCGGAGCCCGCTCCGCTCCGGAGGCGCCACTTCCTGAACGCGGAGCTGCTTTTTTATTTTTTGTTTTTTGTTTTTGTTTTTTGTGTGTGTGTGTGTGTGTGTGTGTGTGTGTCCGACTGGAAAACACCAACACACACCTCCTCTTCCATTTCCTGTCAGTTTTTTCTCTTTTCATCTGGATCCGAGTCCAGAACCGAGGATGGATCAGATCTGAACTGGATTATTTCGCTTTGGAGGAAAATACAGAACCAGCTCCAAACAGGAGCGCAGCGCGCGCGCGCCTCCAGCTGTGTGCGCATCATCACCATCACTGTCCGTGTGTGTCCATGTTTGTAGGTCCGGGGGGCCCGGGGGGCCCGGGGGGCCCGGGCAGGATGCAGCAGCAGCGCATGGCGGCTCTGGGCACCGACAAGGAGCTGAGCGACCTGCTGGACTTCAGCGCGGTAAGACGCGCACCTCCTCCGGCTCCGCGCGCACCCGCGCCGCCACTTTCTGCACCTTATTCAGTTTAAGGAGAGAAAAGTTGTTTCCTGCAGATCTTGTTGTGTTGTGTGTGTGCACATGTGATGCTGCATCAGTAATTCTGTTGTCTTGTAGATGCCAAACAGCGATTTGAAAATGTTCCCAACATCCATGGTAGTATATCTCATTTAAGTCTTTTATTTCTTCCTGTCATGTGATTTTTTTTTTTAAACATTTATTCTGTAGAAAATGTTTAGTTTAAAAACAGCTCCAGCCTTTTTCCTCTTGTTGTTGCAGTCAAGTGTTGTGACAGGAAACAGCCATGTTTTCTCTCCCTGCACCTCTGGGAGTAACTTTTTTTTAATCCAAGGAGGAGGGGAAAATGTTCGAAACACCCCGAAACGCAGAAAAAAAAAAAAAAAACGTTCAGGAACATGACGAGTGAAAAGATCCCGAGCGGCCACAGGACGACTCCCCGGCGTTTGACTCAAACGTGTATTTTATTTAAAAAAACTCTTTAAAAACCAGATTTCTGGGTCCCCTATGAGCACCCGAGGCCCTCGCCGACGCTTTGAAGGAATCCAGGAATTGATTGACAGGCGAACCCCAAAACCCTGCAGAGCACCGTCAGGACGTCGTCTTCAGGCTCAGACAAAAGATCTGAGCTGGAGATGCTTCTGGACGTCACCCAGTCCAGTAAGAGACGACAAACGCCCGTGAACCGGACGAGCTGAAGGTTGAAGGACACGTTCGTTTTCTTGTCGTACGTCAGAAATGATTCAGAGCCTCAAAGACGGTTTGGCAGAAAGCGTAAGGTTCAGATCAAAGACTCGTCCCAAATGTGTCGTGTTGAGACAAAGGAGGCAGCAGCCGAACGGGTCGTCTCCTCAGAACCAGCGCAGGCGGAGCCGTCTTTATGTTGACCCCGGCGGCTCGCAGTCACACGGGCCGGTATCGACGGGGCGGCCGATGACCACGTCGCACCGTTTATCCCGGGAACGTTTCCCTGCAGCCTTTAAGGGATGAACGGCGTCGGCACGCTTTAAGACCCAACATTTGCGGTGTTCTGCGTGAAACGTGTCCATCAAGGTTATTTTTTTTTAAAATCAGGCCTGATGTTTATCCAGATGAGGTATCGACGGGTCAGAGGCCTCTTCTAGCAGTCCCTCCTCTGTAGCGTCTTCCAGTAGATTGTAGGAACCGTCGTCAGTCTCTGTTTGATCAGTTTTACTTTCCTGTCGATGTGTAGAGCAGATGGCAACTAGTTATGGTTTTTCTTTTGTCCCTTTGAGAACGTGAACAGTTTCATTCCAGAATCAACGGGCGACAGTGACTCTGACAAATCAACACCCGCTGGTTACCGACCGAAACATGCGCCCGAGTTCCCTCAAATGAACTCTTAATAATAAAAAGTAATGTTCTTCTCTGAGCTGAGTGTTTGGTGACCAGGACTGGGCACCTCATCAAGCAGAAACATGAAGTCCAAACCTTTAGACCTGGTACAACAGGAGACCCTCATCAGCCCCGGTTCAGACCTTGTCTCCCTGGAAACTGGAACAACGTTCAGTCCAACTCGGTCTAAAGATGATTTTATCATCGTTCTGAGAATTTAGATGTTGGTTTTGGAGTAAACCACCGTTTGGACTTGGTCTTGATCAGACTTCACATGAACTGGTGTCCTGGACCTTTTGTGGGGGGTACTTCTTGTTTACCATGGACCAAGTTATCAGACTTCAGACTTGTAGGACCAGACTACGTCCTGGCTCATAGATGGTTCATCTCGACTGAATAGTTTCAGAACTGAGTCTTACAGTCCAAACATTCAGACCTGGTACAACAGGAGACCCTCATCAACCTCCAAAGATGCACTCGGTTCAGGCTTTGTTTCCCTGGAAACTGGATCAGTTCTACAGTGGTCCCTCCATCTTGGTCTAAAGAGGATTTTATCGTTCTGAGAGGATAGACGCTGGTTTTGGAGTAAACAACCGTTTGGACTTGGTCTTGACCCGACATGATGCTTCTGGATTGACGTTACCTTGTATCCTTTGGTTAAGTCTTTGTTTTGAGGTGAGACCTGACCGTGGACTCATCTTGATTTTTTTTTTAAGGTTTACTTCTGGTTTGCTTAAGACCAAGTTATGAAGATTTTGGACTTGTTGGACCAGACTTCTGACCTGATTTAGATTGTCCATCTTGACTCAACAGCTCTATGCCTGATTGGCCCATTTGGATGTCGGACCTGTTGGATTCAGGTGCAGGAACTGGGTTCTGGACTTGGTCTCAGTTTTGGACTTGGTTTCATTCTTTTGTAGGTGTCTTAACTTCAGACTTGTTGGATCAGACCTGAACCTTTCTGGTTATGAGGTTCTGAACGAGACTGCGATGTTGGGACCTGTTTTGATGCCGACCTTGGCCCCAGACTTACGTCTTGGTCCTGATTTAGGACTTAATCGATTTGTAGAACTCGAATGTTGCAAATTCACTCCATGACCTTTGGACCTGATTAGGAACCAGACTTGGATGTTTCCAGTCTTGGTTCAGTGTTGGACTCTGGATTAGCTGGTTTCCTGTCTTGATGTAAAAAAATTATTCTGGATTACCCAGTCTCGATGGTGGACTTGTGTTCAGATGCAGGACTTGGGCTCTTGAACTTCTTGGCCACTGGATTTCACCAGAACCGCTGTGGATTTAGTGTCTTCTGACTTGTTGGGTCAGACACCTAATTTAATCTTGTTTTGGGATTTCACGCAGGATTAGTCTTGATTTAAGATTTGGTGGGTCTTGATGTAGAACTTGGGTTCAGATGCAGGACTTGAGCTCTGGAGTTGGTCTTGATGTAGAACTGGTGTTTGACCTCTTGGGTTTCTCCGTTCCTTGGACTTGTCCTAAGTTCAGACTTGTTGGACTACACTGAAGACCTGAAGCATCTGGTCGTGGTTTAAGGTTTTAGTCTGGATCAGTTGGTCTACAGATCTGGTCTCTGGACTCACCTGCTGACCTGGATCCCTGATCAGACCCTGGACAAACTGACAGGTTCACCCGACCTGAACGTTAAACACATTGTTTTGGTCTAAACGACGTGTTTAAGGTCAATGAAAGAAAAATGTTTCTGCAAAAATATAGATGAACCCTGAGTGACTTGCACGAGCTAAAGGCTAAAAATGATCAAAGCTAGAGGAAAACAAAAGTAGCTAATTAAAAGCTAGAAGTAGCTAAATGCAAGCTAAAAGCTAAAAGTAAAAAAAAAAAAAAAAAAAGCTAAAAGCAGCAAATCGTAAGCTAAAAACTAGAACTAGCTGAACGTAAACTAAAAAGTAAATGTAGCAAAACTCCAAATAAGTCAATGGTAATGAAATACTAAGTGTAGCCAAATATTGTCTAAAAGCTAAATGCAGCCAAAAGCTCACTCAGTGCTAAATCTAGCCAAAGTCTTGCTCAAAGGTAAATGTAGCCAAAGATTAGCTAAACTTAAATGTAGCTTAAGGCTCGCTCGAAGGTAAAAGTAGCTGAAAGTTAGCTAAACTTAAATGTAGCCAAAGGTTAGCTCAAAGCTAAAAGTAGCTGAAGGTTAGCTAAACCTAATTTTTGCCTAAGTCTTGCTCGAAGGTAAATGTAGCCGATGGTTATCTCAATCACAGCAGCCTTCTCCTGAATTAGCCGAATATTTGATGTACGAGTGGCTAAAAAGAAAACGTCTGTAAAGCCAAAGAGGGAATCGGAGCGGTACCGGTCCTGCTCAGTAAGAACTCGGAACCAGCTCAGTGATCTTCTCTAGTCACAGGTGAACCCAAACGGCCCAGTCGTGGTTCTGGCCCGGTGTTCTGGAGTGAAGCTGTTCCTCCGTGTTCGGCTCGTGTTCTGGACTCGCAGCTCTCAGAGGTGATGTCGCTTCTGTTTGTCTTCTAGATGTTTTCCCCTCCTGTTAGCAGCGGAAAGAACGGACCCACCTCCCTGGGGAGCGGACATTTCTCCGGCTCAAGTACGTCACACATGCACGCACACATGCACGCACACACGCACGCACACACTGCTTCTGGTGTCGTGTGTTTTCGGTCTCTGCAGTTTTTCTCATAAATTGATGCTTTGTTGGAATGTTTTGCTTCGACTGAGAGAAGTTAGCAACACATTTTATTTTGAAACAACCCGGCTCGTTAGTTTTCACTTCCTGTTCGACTCCGAGAAGTTTAGATGAAGCTGCGGGGGTTTTCCACGCTTTGTCTTATTTTAGCTCTTTGAGGTTATTTAGCTGCTGAAGCTGAATCCTGACGTTTTCCTGACGCTGCTTCCTGTGTGTGTGTGTGTGTGCGCGCGCGCATGCGTGCACGTGCATTGTTTGGGTTTGAACGCAGCAGAACCGGACGGTACCGTTCAGCTCGCAGCATACATTTCTGGCTGAGCGACGTCACAGTAGAAGGTTTGACCCGTGTGGTTTGTAAACGATGGCGGGTGGAGGCTGATGCGCACGTGGCGGGTGACAGGCATTCCTTGGGTTCCCAAAGTTTGGGTCCGGAGGCCCGACTGCTCTCTCCGGAATAAACGATTTAAACGTTTTAATGGTTGGCGGTTCTGTTTGCGTTGCTGTGTTCACAATGCCAGGGTGGAAAGACATCAGCAATGAGCACACATGGGCAACTGTTGCTCCCCATCGAAGTGGGAGGAGTCAACGGTTGTTAACGTTTGGGGAGATTCTAAAACTGATTTTAAATCTAAGCAAAGCACCAAGATGGAAAGACGTCAGCAATAACCTTTAAAGAGCACATTGTGTGGCATGTTTTTTAAGGAAGGGTCAAAGGTCGTCAAAAAGGCAACTGTCTGGATCTGATTTACATTTGGAGTGGAGCCGGTTCAAACTGGCCTCAACTAACGAACGGCAGCAGAGACAACAAGGCGGCAGGTCTGCAGACCTGGAGCTGCTTGGTGTGGTAGTAGCTGAGAGTTGTTCTCAACACAAAGATGACCGTCTTCATCCTGAACTCTAGTGTGGAGGTGGCGGGTGATATGCATTCATCAAACAGCTGCTCTGTCTTTTCTGATTGTTCTTCTAAATAATAACGAAGAGAAAAAACAAACTAATAATAACCTCTGACCTGGAGTTTACTTCCTGCTCTGAGTTTACTTCCTGTTCAGAATTTACTTCCTGCTCGGAGTTTACTTCCTGTTGTGAGTTTACTTCCTGCTCGGAGTTTACTTCCTGTTGTGAGTTTACTTCCTGTTGTGAGTTTACTTCCTGTTGTGAGTTTACTTCCTGTTGTGAGTTTACTTCCTGCTCGGAGTTTACTTCCTGTTGTGAGTTTACTTCCTGTTGTGAGTT
>JARVGS010000672.1:30020078-30032487 GCA_031762315.1 Hypsolebias antenori
CCATAACTAATGTAGAGCGGGAGTTGCTGCCATAACTAATGTAGAGCGGGAGTTGCTGCCATAACTAATGTAGAGCGAGAGTTGCTGCCTTAACGAATGTAGAGCTGGAGTTGCTGCCATAACGAATGTAGAGCGAGAGTTGCTGCCATAACGAATGTAGAGCGAGAGTTGCTGCCATAACGAATGTAGAGCGGGAGTTGCTGCCATAACGAATGTAGAGCGGGACGCGCTGCCTTAACTAATGTAGAGCAGGGCGTGCTGCCTTAACGAATGTAGAGCGGGAGTCGCTGCCTTAATGGATGTAGAGCGGGAAGCGCTGCCTAGAGTGGGAGGTACTGTTTCAGCTACTATTTAGCTGTTTTATTTTAATTTAAGCTTTTTCAGCTAATTCCACATTTTTGCAACTATTTCAACTATTTTCAGCCTAATTCAGTAAATATATGCTCTTTCCTCTTCCTTGTAATTTCAGCTTCTTTCTGCATTTTGCTACTTTTCAGCTGTGTTTTTTTTTTGTTTTGGTTGTTGCTAATTTCAGCTTTTCATATAATTTTCATTGTTGGTGCTCATTTCTGCTTCTTTCAGCAAATATGTTCTTTTTTCCTGCTAATTTAAACTTGTTCTGCATTTTCAGCTACTTTTCAGCCAATTTTTTTTAGCTAATTTCAGCTGTTTTTCAGCAAGTTCTTCAGCAATAAGCAGTCTCACTGCATTTTTGCAGGAAATGCAACTTCTGAAAATTTCTTTAGTTTGGAAACAGCAAAACTTTTTATTATGCTAGGCAAGGCTATGCTAATTAATATGTAGCTGTAGCTTTGTGCTAAGAGCTCAGCTCGTAGAGGAGACTGCCGAACTGACCGATGCATGAACCAAACCTCCAGGAGGAAGTTGACTCTTCACAGGATGAAAAGAGATGATCCAGCTGTTTATGGAGAGCGTGGACGTTGCTGCTTCGCTGCTGATCACAAAAAGAAAAGAGCTAAACTGACTTTAGGTTTGTAGACTAATTAAAACGTCACAATCCTCGGAGCTCGTTTAACGCAGAGCAACTCGTTCCTGGTTTACTTTCAAGCCGCGCTCCGCTTGTTGAGAGACGCTCTGCTGTTCCTCGTCCAACTTGCTGGACTCTGTCCAGGTCCAGGAACGTCTTGGCGTCGCTCCTCCTGCGGTGAAGCTGCCGGCGTCTGTCTGATCGAGGTTCACAGCAAAGTCCTCCGCTGAGAGGAAGGAGCCGCAGTTGGATTGTCAAACACAAAACCTACCTGGAGACACGAACTGGCCAAAACTGACGTTTTTCTGTTTCTCCGTCTTGTTGCTTCATTTTCTGCCAACCTGACCGATGTTCTGCGTTTGCAGCAAATCCAGACTTCAGTACATAAACGGTTTGTGACGAGGCGACACTTTGATTTGTTGTTTGGTGAGATGAACACGTTTAGTGGTGAACGAGTCGCTAACAAGAATGTCTGAAGAACGTCTGAAGAACGTCTGAAACTCTAACATCCATCAACGTTGATCTGGGACTTCCTTTAGTAACAATCTAAACTGACAACATCGTCACGCCTTGATCTAAACGCTGTAGCAGAAAGGTGACTAGAGAAACATCACTTCCTGTGAGCATGCAGCCAAGACTTGTTGCTGAATGATTTGGCTGAAGGAGCCGAAACAGCTGAACAGGTTTCATGGCTAAACAGTCAATGCAAGCTGAATTTGAACAGCTGATGTTTGCTGAAAGTCGAACGCAGCAGAAAAATTGCCAGAATGTGTAGAAATAAGCTGAAATGTAGCTGAAATAGTCAGAGGTGAAAGATAACAAACATGTAAAACTAGTAAAAAAAAATGAAACAGAAATTGGCTAAAAAAAAAAAAAGTAGCTGAAAAAGCTAAACCAAAACACTGAAATGACTAGAAAGTGACATAAAAAGCCAAAATCAGAAAAAAATCAGAGAAAAAGCTAAAATTAGCCGAGAAATACCTATAAAGTAGCTGAAATATCAGACAAAAGCTAAATTTATTAGAGAGCTGAAAGGAGCAGAACAATAGCTGAAATGAGCTGAAGGCAGCTGAGATTAGCTTAAAGAAGCTGAACTGGAACAGAAGCAGTGAAAGTTTTTAAACAGCTGAAGGTTTGAAGGGTGAAGCGCTCCATTCATTTTGGATAAACATGGCCGACAAAGTTAAATATTTATAAAAGCGTGCACAGAAACCAGAAGTGCAGTTTTGAATCATGTTCGTATGGAGTAACACCTTGGAACTGTTCTCTTGGTGATGCTGTCGGCTGATACTTTGTTCTCTTGGTGATGCTGTCGGCTGATACTTTGTTCTCTTGGTGATGCTGTCGGCTGATACTTTGCTCTCTTGAAGCAGAAGCGCTGGTCGTTGGTGGTGTAGCCATGAAGCCATCATAAATATCTTTATGTTCTAAGTGTTGATAAAGATTTGAGGTGCAGCTGCAGCACATCACATGTCGCTGTGCAGCGTCTTCTGTTTTATAGTTAAATTAATTCCAGGCGATGGACGTGCGGCCGCTCTGGTTCCAAACTGTCACGCATGTCGCTTCTGTCGAGCCTGACGTCATCGTGCATCCGGTTAAAGCTCAGTGTGGACTGCTCACTCGCTAGTCATGTGACCAGACCATGTGACCAGACCATGTGACCAGACCATGTGACCAGACCATGTGACCAGACCATGTGACCAGACAAGCCACAGCCTTTGCCGTCAGATAATCTTGTTTCATCACGTCTTGATATTATTACAAATGCAGTCAATTGGTCGGTCCAAGTCTAAACGTGTAAATCGTTAGGAGGAGCTGAATCAGAGCCTGTTGACTGATCTGTAGAGCCACAGGTGGAGAAACTTCTGAAGAAGCCCAAACTAAAATAAGTTTTTATTTTCAGAATAAGTTGTTAAAAACCACCAGCTGATACTTTTTATGTTTTACCAGTGTTGGATTATGGAGATCTTTTGTGTCTGGGCGTGTCTGTCTTTAAATGTTTGATGCCGCTCTGAGGTCCGTTACAGATAACGAGGCGTCGACATGTCCGAGTTATAATCTGAGAGTTATAATCTGAGAGTTATAATCTGAGAGTTATCATCTGTGAGTTATCATCTGTGAGCTATCTGAGTTATAATCTGAGATATATATATAATCTGTGAGTTATCATCTGTGAGTTATAATCTGAGATATATATATATATATAATCTGTGAGTTATTATCTGTGAGTTATAATCTGTGAATTATCTGTGAGTTATAATCTGAGATATATATATAATCTGTGAGTTATTATCTGTGAGTTATACTCTGTGAATTATCTGTGAGTTATAATCTGAGAGTTATAAACTGAGTTATCATCTGTGAGTTATCTTCTATGAGTTATAATCTGAGAGTTGTAATCTGAGAGTTATAATCTGAGAGTTATCATCAGTGAGTTATCATCTGTGACATATCATCTGAGAGTTATCATTTATAAATTATAATCTCTGAGTTACAATGTGAGGTGGAGCTCCGGCCTTCAGAAGACTCAGCTGCTGGTGTTCCATCATACACGAGATGATATGAGGACTTCCTCCTCCTACGGTTGTTCTCTGACTGGACAGAGACCAGTGGTGGAGAAAGTACTCAAAACGCTGTACTTAAGTAAAAGTACTTGTACTTTGTTACAACCCACCACTGACAGAGACGTGCTGGTTTCCTGTTTGATTCTTTCTGTTCTACTGGACTGAAGTGGGAGGAGTCGTCTGTTGTTTCTGCACCTTCTGGACTAAACAGAGTTCATTTAGTTGAAGCTCTTAACTCAAAAAGGACGTGAGGTTAACTTCATAATTTGTTCTTGTTCGTTTCTTCTCCATCGTCCCAGTGAAAACCTCCGCACGTTTTGAGCACAGTAACTTGAAAACTAAGTTCGGTACCGACTTCCACTTTGGCGTGTGGCTGCATCCGTGCATCAAAGAGTCCATATGGAAATCGGGTTGCCACGTCAAAAAACAAGATGGTCGCCACACCCTATAATTTTAGGAAAGTGTTTCTTCTAGAATGATTTGTGCAAATGTTCCTCAGATGATTGGGGTGGCCAGATATTAATCTGAAGCCACCACTGGCCACCCCCTGGCTCCTCCACTGCAGGATCTGTTGCTCTGCGCCGCCACACACGAGACACGTCTGTTCTTCTCCACGGTGGAACATCATGCTCCAAAACGTTCTCTGATCAGTTCCAGTGCAGAAGAACTCATCTTGAAAACCACCACATTCAAGGTTGAAGTCCCACAGAGCCGTGACGTCAGCGTAACGCTGGAGGCTCGGTGGGATCAACCTGTAAAGAATGCTCGATGCTCTAGTTTTGTATTTCCTTGTTGGAAAGTCATGATTATAATTTGTTTGTTTGCTGCTGGTCAGCTCTCCCTGAAAAATAAGGTTTTATTCTTCGTCTTTCCTGGTTAAATAAAAGTTAAATAAAGACAGACAGAAACTCGGAGCAGAAAGTAAGCCTCAGAACTGTCGCCCTGGACAATCAGAGGTCATGTTTACTTGTGAAACATCTGGAAATGGTTGTTCACGTCAACTCTGCGCTTGTTGAGTCGGCTGCAGTTCCACGTCTGGCCAGTAGGCGGAGCCTGATCGTGTGTTTGTACAGCGAGCGCAGAGATTTGGTCTGGAGCATAAAAACAGACGTTACCTCATCATGGAGAAGATACGTCACCTTCTGTTCATAAATAAATATTTAAATCTGTCCATCCGCTTCCTCTTGTTCTGGACTCAGGTCTCGGGGGCACAGTTTGAGCAGGGAGGTCCAGACATCTCTCTCCACAGCCTCTTCCAGATCTTCTGGGAGGACTCCAAGATGTGAGAGACTATGTCTCTCAGTTGTCCTGGGCCTTCCCTGGTGTCTCCTCCCAGTCGGACATGTCTGACACGAGGCACCCAGGGAGCATCCTTACCAGATTCTGAATCTCCTCAACTGGCTCCTCTGGATGGAGCAGTGGTTCTACTCTGAGTCTCTCCTGATAACTGAACTTCTCAGCCTGTCTCTGAGGGAGAGTCCAGCTCTGCAGAGGAAACTCATTTCAACCTCCTGTGTCCATGATCTCATTGTTTCTGTCTCTACCAGAGTTCATGACCAGAGGTGAGGGGAGGAACGTAGACTGACCAGTAAACAGAACTTTGTCTTCCAGCTCAGCTCCTCTTCACCTCAACGGACCGGCACAGAGTCCACAGTACTGCAGATGCTGCTCCATTCTTCTGTCACTTGTGATACTTGAACTCCTCCAGTTGAGGCAGAACCTCCCCTGAAGAGAACAATCCACCTTTTTCTGATTCTGAAATATTTAGATAATATTTTGAATATAGCATTGTAAGCAATAAAATTGTTGTCGTACATCTGTTGCTCCGGTCTAAAAATCTATAGAAATCTGACGTTCAAGTTTTATTTTCAGAACTCACGTCAGGTAAAAGAACGTGTTTAGATTTAAATTAATAATTCACATTCATGTGCGTCAGAAACAACTCCTCTAAAATCACATCACTTCAATTAGCTCCGTTCTTTTAATGATGTTTATTTTTAATAAATTCTGCTTGCATCTCGTTTCCCGCCTTCGGCTCTTGGCCTTCATCTTCTTCATCTTCATTGTTCTCACTTTTTAAAAAGTTTTGCTAACTCTGCCACTTTTTTAGCCTCAGACCAGTTTTTTCTGATGCTGTGAGATCTGAGCCTCGTTTGGCTCGGCTTCACATGGGCCCGTGTGCCGGCGGGGGGCGAGGGGGGCGAGGGGGGGTGTCAAAGGAATTGCTGCTCCGCTCGTTTCTTCCTCCGTCACAGCGCAGGAAGAAACGAAACAAAAGTTTTTTTATCATCGTATTGATCTGCTTCTGGAGAGGCATCTGTGCTCGTCTGTGGTGACAACAGCCGATTGAAGGAGGCGTGTTTGAACTTGTTCCTCCTCCTCCACCTCCTCCTCCTCCTCCTCCTAAAGGAGCTGCTCTTCCTCCACGTTTAGCGTTGGCTCTCCACGCAGTTGTTCTTACTGCTTTAATGAACGAAACGAACGTGGTGAGAAACATCAACCTTGTGTTCGCTGTGGAAACCTTCATCTGATCATGGAGAACTGGATCCTGGCATCGAGCCGGCCTCAGGTCTCAAACTAAAACCAGCTAACAGACACACGCCTTCAAAATAAAAGCACACAAATGAAAATATCTTTGTTTAATTGTCATAACTACGGAAGACGATTAGTGCCATGGTGGTAACATAATTATTATTTTATGTTTTTAGAGTTCTGAGGAGACAAGACAAGTGTCCGTAGTCCTCGTTCAGTTGAAGCTCGGCGTCTTTAAAGTTTAAAGACCTCGACGTGTTGTAATAAAACGCAGCGTTGCGTCATGACTGCATGTCGCCCGCCGCCTTGTGACGCAGTGCTGTACACAACCATTAGCTTTGTGTTGGGATGACTCTCAGCTACTACCACAGTTCATTTTAGGTCGAAATCTTTCTACGGGACTGACAGTTAGCCTTCTGTGCTTTGCAAGCTGTGGCGGCCATCTTGAATCTGGTTGACATCAAAAGTTAATCAGTTGTAAACTGATTATTTACGTCCAAACAAATAATAATCAGAATACACTAACTGTTTCAGCTTCATTTTGCTGAAAGCTGCTGAAGAAGCTGAAATGTTGGAGCGTTACTGCTAATATGAGCTAAATTTGAACAGCTGAATTTAGCTTAAAGCTGGGTGATCAAGAGGAAAACAACAAACAGAAAGATGTGGAAAACAGCTGAAGTGAGTAGAAAAATGGCTAAAATTAGCAGAAAAACAGCTAAAATTAGCAGAAAAACTGCAAAAATCAACAGGAAAAACCGCTAAAATTAGCAAAAAATGGCTAAAATTAGCAGAAAAATGGCTAAAATTAGCAGAAAAACAGCTAAAATTAGCAAAAAATGGCTAAAATTAGCAAAAAAACAGCTAAAATTTGCAGAAAAACAACTGAAATGAGCAGAAAACTGCAAAAATCAACAGGAAAAATGGCTAAAATTAGCAAAAAATGGCTAAAATTAGCAGAAAAATGGCTAAAATTATTAGAAAAACAGCTAAAATTAGCAAAAAATGGCTAAAATTAGCAAAAAAAAGCTAGAATTTGCAGAAAAACAACTGAAATGAGCAGAATGAAGCTACATTTCTGATTAGCATTCAGTATGTGTTGGGTATTGCCTTCAGCTACTACCACACCAACTTTTAGCTCAGTATGTGTTATAATAAAGTTATGGCCAACTTTGTATTGGTTTTGGTGGCCATCTTGGATTTTTGATTAGCTTTTAGTAAGTGTTGGGGACCGACTTCAGCTTCTTCTACACCAATCATAAATCTGAAAATTAAAAGATTCATTTTAGTTTAGATTATTTACTGCATGTTTGTTGTCATGGCAACAATCCCCTCCCATCATGACGTCTCACCACCAGGAGCAGTTTGACAGGAAGCTCAGAAGAGTTTCACGTCAAAGTCTGTTATTTAAATAATGGTTGAATAAAATAAATCAATAAATATAGGCGGAATAAAATAAAGGTTGAATAAAAAAAACAAATAAAGGTTGAATAAAATAAGTAAAGGTTGAATAGATAAAGGCTGAATAAAACAAAATAAAGGTTGAATAAAATAAAGGCTGAATAAAATAAATAGATAAAAATGTTGACTAAAAAAAGGCTGAATAAAACAAAATAAAAGTTGAATAAATAAAGGCTGAAAAAATTAATAAAAAGGTTGAAAGAAATAAAGGCTGAATAAAAATAAATAAATAAAAATTTAAAATAAATAAAGGCTGAATAAAATAAATAAATGAAAATGTTAAAATAAATAAGGGCTGAATAAAATAAATAAATAAATAAAAAGGTTGAAATAAATAAAGGTTGAATATAATGAATAAATGTTTAATTAAAATAGATAAATAAATAAAGGTTGAATTAAAATAAAGGTTGAATAAAACAAAGGTTGAATAAAATAAAGGCTGAATAAAATAAAAAAATAAATAAGTTGACATAAATAAAGGTTGAAATAAATAATCAAATAAAAAAGGTTTATGTAAATAAATAAAGAAATGTTGAATTAAATAAATAAATAAGTAAAGGTCAAATTAATTCATTTCCTTTAAACATCTATTTCACGTTGGCTGTAAAATAATTTAGTTGAAGTTTTGTCCTCAGATTTTAGGATTTAACTTCTCGCGGCGTCTTTTTCTTTGTTTGGTTCAGACACGGCTCTAGTTGCCACGGCGACAGGATGTCAACAGATTTGGCATCTCCAACTGTCCTCTCAATCAGAGCTTTGTCTCCATGGAGATGACTTTTTTGTTCCCGGTCTAAAAGTTCTGATGGAGGAGCCATCTGCTGCGCTGCCTGGCTCAAAGGCTGCACGACGCCCTCCACGATCTGTTCCTCCACCTTCCTTCACCTCTGACTCAAAGATTTGGAGGAAAAAAGCAGAGCAGGAAAACGAGAGAGGACAGAGAGCTGAGAAATAAATCTAATACACTAAAATAAACGAGGTAAACAAAAACACGTAAACAAAACAATCACATTTTCTGCAGACCTACAGGGGACGCTGACTGATAGCTGATGTTTGATTTCAGGTAGCAACATGTTAGCTAGAAGTAGCACCATGTTAGCTAGAAGTAGCAACATGTTAGCTAGAAGTAGCAACATGTTAGCTAGAAGTAGCAACATGTTAGCTAGAAGTAACAACATGTTAGCTAGAAGTAACAACATGTTAGCTAGAAGTAACAACATGTTAGATAGAAGTAGCAACATGTTAGCTAGCAGTAGCACCATGTTAGCTAGAAGTAGCAAAATGTTAGCTAGAAGTAGCACCATGTTAGCTAGAAGTAGCACCATGTTAGCTAGAAGTAGCACCATGTTAGCTAGAAGTAGCAACATGTTAGCTAGAAGTAACATGTTAGCTAGAAGTAACAACATGTTAGCTAGAAGTAACAACATGTTAGCTAGAAGTAACAACATGTTAGCTAGAAGTAGCAACATGTTAGCTAGAAGTAGCAACATGTTAGCTAGAAGTGGCAACATGTTAGTTAGAAGTAGCGACATGTTAGCTAGAAGTAGCGACATGTTAGCTAGAAGTAGCGACATGTTAGCTAGAAGTAGCGACATGTTAGCTAGAAGTAGCAACATGTTAGCTAGAAGTAGCAACATGTTAGCTAGAAGTAGCAAAATGTTAGCTAGAAGTAGCAAAATGTTAGCTAGAAGTAGCAACATGTTAGCTAGAGTAGTAACATGTTAGCTACTAGCAACATGTTAGCTAGAAGTAGCAACATGTTAGCTAGAAGTAGTAACATGTTAGCTAGAAGTATCAACATGTTAGCTAGCAGTAGCAAAATGTTAGCTAGAAGTAGCAACATGTTAGCTAGAAGTAGCAAAATGTTAGCTAGAAGTAGCAACATGTATAGAAGTATCACAATGTTAGCTGGCCGGGGGCGGGGGGGCACAAAAACCAGAGGATGGAGGAAATACAGGAGGTGTTTCCTGAATGGAGGCGATGACATCACTTCCTGTCCTGCTCGGACTGAGGGATTGTGGGTGTTAGACGCTTTAAGCAGCTTTAAAGGAGAAGATACAGGGATGTAATCTGGTTCTTAATTCTCCCCGTCTTCTTTCTGTGTGGGATTACCGGAGCTTAAAAAAACAACGGTTTTAACCACAAATAAGTCTGAAGACATCGGTTTGTCGCTCGTCTTCATCCTGTCCTTTCTCTTTGTCCAGGTTTCTTCTTTTTTCTCTCCTTCACTCTTTTTGTCTTTTAGGCTTCGGCTTCACTCGTTGATGTCCTCGTGTCCTCTCCTGTTCATGTCCTACTTCCTGTCCCTCGCCCCTCCCTCTTTACGTCCCGTGTGATTGAAATGTTTTCTTTCAGAACGTTGATTTGAAGCTGCTCCAACATTTAACGTTTTTGTTTTGTGTTCAGTTTCTGTCACAAACTTTAGTTCCCGTCCGCTCCTTGACTTTTGGAAACCAAAGGAAAAAACATCTGCAGCTGGATGAGAAGAACTGCTGCGACTTTCAGCAGCCGTTCCTCAAACCACTCGATATTAAAAAAACCAACATGTCAACCAACGTTCCTCGTTGAAATCAACGGGTCTGGTCTGAGAGAAGCGCGGCGACGCAGATGTTTCAACTTGGCGTGGCATCAGACGGTCGTCTTCTTCTCCTCTGAGTGTTTTACCGAGGTTTGAGACTGAGGTGCTCCATACCACGCCACAGGAAGTCCTGATCAAACTCATCTTCTCCGGTTTCTACGTCCAGTCGTTGTTTTTGTCCAACAAAGTTCAGTCAGGTCCTCTGGACGGCTTCTTTTTGTTGAAACGTTTGGTCTTCCATCCAGAAGACTTCTTCAGTCTGGGTGTTCAGGTTTCGTCTTTCTCTCAGTTCTGTGGTTTCCTCTCAGATCTCCTCCGAGCGTCGACTCAACTCCCACTGAACCTGAGCTTCTGGACTGGAACTGAGAGTTTTTTTTCTACTGCATCAAATACTCTAGAAGACGTCTAGATCCACCATCGAAGCCTTTTGCTGCCTCCAGACCAGGACCAGTCGTTTTCACACAGCGGCTGTTTGAGACTTACTTTTTACTCTGCCCGTCTGAAAGGGAGCGCTACCGAGGAGTGATGAAGAGGAATGAGATGTTTTATCAGGAGCTGAAGAGCAGAGAAGATGGTCAGGACTGGTTGTTGGGGGTGGGGTCCTTCAGGTAATGGTGGAGCAGGTGAGAACAGGGGCTCCTTCAGAGCTCACGCAGGTGCACACGTCCCCTCAGACGGTGTCTCGCAGCGGGACCGCCGTGCTCGTTTCTGTCAGAGCCTGCATGAGCATCGTCCACGTAAGGTGTGTGTGTGTGTGTGTGTGAGTTGTCTTCAACATGTTCACGTTGCTTGTTAAAGAATCATCTTCATGTTCTGAGCCTGTGACCCGACAGACGTTGAACGTCCTTCAACTCGTCCAAGACGAGAACGTTTCGGCTGCTTCTCAGTTTTTCGTTCAGAAACTGGAAAATGTTTCCAACGAGCGTTCAGGAGATCAGCGCTTCTGGGTTTTACCTTTATCACAAGGGGAGTGGTGGAGCAGAGGTCAGAGAAGGTGGGCCTGTGACCAGAAGGTCTCCGGTTCAACTCCCTGGATCAACATCAAAATGTGGGTGGGAAAGGTGAAACACTTACATCTGCCTCACTCTGGGCCCTTGAGCAAGGCCCTCAGCCCCCACCATCTGCTCCCCGGGCGCCCCAGATGTCAGCTCTGCTCCACACAGAGGGCTGTGGTGGCTCGGTGTCTGTGGCAGGACTTTCTCTGTTGCAGGTCCAAGACTGTGGAATGAGTTGCCACTGCGTGTCAGGCAGGCTCCAAGTCTCACTTCAAGCCCACTTCTCTTCTCTGGTCTTTGACACGGTGGGACTTGTCTTGATCCTGATGCAGCGCTGGCCATTTGGTTATTTGTTGTTGTTTGTTTCTATATTTTTATTTGATGTTTTCCTGTCCGCTCTGCTCGGTTCCATTGTACAGCACCAGGGTCGGCCTTGTTGCTGCTTGAAGTGCTCTGTAAAGAAACTGGTATGGGAAAAACAATCTCCAAGTCTTCGTGGGAGTTTGATGGTGTCTGGTGGTCTAACCTGCTCTCTCAGGGCTCAGGGACCACTCGACGGTTTCTGCTGGTCCATGAAAATTTAATTTTTGGTCCCTGAAGGAGCCAAAGGATCTCTGTAGCATTTCAGCACCGAGCATTCAACGGTACGAGTTCAGGAACAGAACAAAGCTGTTTGGTTCTGATGTTTTCTGTGTTTCATCCAGAATGAAGTTCTGTCAGTAATCTGAAGATGCTAATGTCGCTGTAGATTGTTTGGTCAATAATCTAAAGACGCTAATGTCGCTGTAGTTTGTTTGTTCAATAATCTGAAGATGCTAGCATTGCTATAGTTTGTTTGGTCAATAATCTGAAGACGCTAACATTGCTGTAGTTTGTTTGGTCAATAATCTGAAGACGCTAACATTGCTGTAATTTGTTTGGTCAATAATCTGAAGATGCTAATGTCACTGTAGTTTGTTTGGTCAATAATCTGAAGATGCTAACATTGCTGTAGTTTGGTCAATAATCTGAAGATGCTAATGTCGCTGTAGTTTGTTTGGTCAATAATCTGAAGACGCTAACATTGCTGTAGTTTGTTTGGTCAATAATCTGAAGATGCTAATGTCGCTGTAGTTTGTTTGGTCAATAATCTGAAGACGCTAACATTGATGTAGTTAGTTTGGTCAATAATCTGAAGATGCTAACATTGCTGTAGTTTGTTTGGTCAATAATCTGAAGATGCTAATGTCACTGTAGTTTGTTTGGTCAATAATCTGAAGATGCTAATGTCGCTGTAGTTTGTTTGGTAAATAATCTG
>JARVGS010000672.1:30048252-30060267 GCA_031762315.1 Hypsolebias antenori
CTCTCCATCCTCTCTTTATCTCTCATCCTCTCCTTTATCTCTATCTCTCCATCCTCTCTTTATCTCTCCATCCTCTCCTTTATCTCTATCTCTCCATCCTCTCCTTTATTAAATCCATTCACTTCTGTGACATGTTCAGAATAATAATCATGATGATGATGATAATAATAATAATAATAATAATAATAATAATAATAATGATGATGATGATGATGATGATGATGATGATGATAATAATAATAATAAACATTATTAACTTCTAAATGTTACAAAACGAAGATGAAAACAGAAAAACAGCAATAAAGCATTTAAAAATATTTATAATCTGAACTCATTGGAGTTTTTTTTTTTTTTACAAAAATACAAACGCCACAAATAAAGAAACACAAACTTTTATACAATCGGATTAGATCACTTGAAATATAAAGAACAATTAATAATAACAATAAAATAATAACTATATGCTTCTAGTTTTTCTACAGCATCTTTTTCTGAGCTCTTTCTGGACAAAAGTCCAATTTCATTTTAAATTCATGGATCTAGGATCAGATAAACAGGAAGAGTTTATAAAAGTTGTGGATAAATTGTTTTCTACAGAAACAGCCTCCAAAGCATGTGTGTAGTTCACAGACCGTAGGAAAACACAGTGATTTTGCGCTTTTAGGGTGAAAAACATAAAACAAAATAAAAGTTCATTAAATAAGATTCACATGAGAACTTTATGCTGTTCAGTGAAAATCCACAATTTCAATCAAAAATGTCATTTAATTTCCCATTGACTAATTTTTAAAAAGTTTATTCATTTATTTTTATAACAATAGAAAACAATTCTACATACAATAATACGATCACAAATAAAATGAAAGGCAGCTGAAAGAAGAAAAAATCTTATCTGCCCCTTTTTTACAAAAAATAATTCAAACAACAATAATCTTCAAATAACAAAAACAAAATAAACAACTCCTTCTCAAGCAACAATTCATACAAATACACATTAAGCTATTTCATATTTTTTTAAACAAATTCACTTTGATCATTCTCTTAAACATAGACGTTGATCTGGCATTTTTAATATCACGCTCCAGATTATTTCATAATCTAATTCCTTGGATTATAGACCTTCAAACTAATTCTAAATTACGCTTTCACAAATATCTCTGTCCCTTAAGATTAAAACAACTTTCTCTTTTAACAACATTAAATTGGATATTTAAAGATAATGTGTTATGAGCCCTGTACATTCAATTTAATTCAATATTCAATAATACTTTATTAATCCCAGAGGGAAATTAAATAACTAAAAAAATAAATTAATAAATTACGTAACTATTAAAATACATAATCTACCACCACATAAATCGTGCTAGCTCTCAACCTGTACGTGCTTACATAGTGCTAGCTTGGCGCTACAGCAGTAGCTGCAGGTGTCGACCTGGGGGGAGGGGGTGCAAAGCGCTATGTCTTTAGCATCTCAGCTAGCACATCTGTATTGCAGGTTTTGAGCTTAATGCTACATGTTTAATAAAGTTTAGTTTTAGTTTTTTGAGGGGGAGGGGCTTCTAAACGACCTGAATGGTGATGAGGAGCTGCTCGTCGTGAGGGGGCGGGGCTTCTGCCCTGCACCACTGAACACATGGAGTCAGAGCGTTTGTGACAACGATCGTCATTGTATTTTCTCTGTCGCATCTCGAAGCTGCTGCTCGTTCTCGTGCACGCTCCTTCTGCTCTGTAGCAACGATACAGATTAATTAAAAACAATATAAATTAATTAGTTAATTAATGCTCGACGATCAGATTTCATATTGAGATTTCTGGAAAACATCTTTAAAGTCCTGTAAAGGTTTTTATGAACGGCTCATGATGCTGATTTCTATGATTCTTACTCAGATTATTTGATTTATTAAATATTTTGTTTGTCATCTTAATAAATGACATGAAGTCTGATCAGAGACTTTCAGTGGTTGATCCAAATATTGATTTTTAGAAATCGAGGCAACCGAAGACTCATTTCTGAAGTTGTTTGTGGTCACGAGGCTGACGAGCACCAGACTTGATGTTGATCACGTTTGATTTAATTGAATGTTTTTGACCTGCTGAAGACGTAAACGCTGAAACTTGTTGTACTGCTCCAGCTCCTGTCGCTCCATTTATTCAACTCTTGGTTTATGTATCGTCGCTGGATGTAGTTGGATGTCGCTGGATGTGGTTGGATGTCGTTGGACGTTTTTAGACGACAACGGGCTGACGGATCCGTTTTTCATTGGTTGAGCCGAACGCCAGATTTCCACGGTTTGGGGGGAAAAAAAAGTCCATGTATGACGTTGACGTGTTTGTTTGTCAGTGGACGATTCGTGATCAGATTTATTTGAACCTTCAAAAAACAACTGTGTATGGAATTCTAATAATTGATCGATCTGATTAGAGGTGGATCCGTTTGGGTCCAGTGCTCATTTTCAACACAGCGTTGATGAGATGGGCACAATTAAAGCTCGTTTACGGCGCTTTAGTTCGACGCACTTGATGACATCTGATAAATATTCATATTTATTGACGACTAATAAAACTGTTCAGAGGTCGGAGCTCCTCACGGCTGAGTTGAAACGTGCGCAGCGTCGGTCAGTTTCTCTTCACGTGCACAGCGTCGGTCAGTTTCTCTTCACGCAGCCCAGTCGTGCTGCTTGTGTCATGTGGCGTTCTCGCCCTGAACGCTCACCTGTGTGACTCGCGGCTCAGGTGAGGCTCCTCGAGCGTCGTGGGCGTCGTCAGAAATCGTTTCTCTCTTCCTCCGTGTCCCGGCAGCTGCTCGTGTTTTTTCAAATGGATTTCTTCATAAAACAACCACCGCTGCTTTGTTTGTTCTTTGCTTCAACTCCAGTTGCACTTTTTACATTTTGTGACCTCAAACACATTTTTAAGACATTTTTTATTTTATGATCATAAATTAACGAACGGTCGATTAAATAAATAACGACGAACGAAGACTTCAACTAGTTTTTGTAGTGAAAGTGCAGCTTGGTGAACATGAAGTCACACAAAGCAGTCGAGTCTGAGACGATGCTGGAATACAGATAGCTTCTGTGTGTGTGCACGTGCACGTGCATGTGAAATGTTGGCAGGAGATAGCAGTTGCCCCCTGGGCTTTGCCAACGTGGCACTGCCCCCTCTGCAGCAGCGTGGCACAGTCGCAGTCTTTGTTGTGAAACTGGCTCTGCTTTGTGTGTGTGTGTGTGTGTGTGTGTGTGTGTGTGTGTGTGTGTGTGTGTTGGTCAGAGCAACGGGGCGTTCGGGTGTTTCAGCGTAAAATGTTGCTTGTTTTGTGCGTCTGAACTTGGACGTGTATAAAAACATAAAACAGCTGAGGTTTTCTTCACAACATCTTGAGTGTTTTGCTGAACGGTTCAGTTCTGCTGCGTTCGTCCTCGTCCTTCGATTCATAAACACATTTTAAAAATATCGTTTTTTTAAACCTTTCACGTTGTAATGAGCCCGAGTGTGTTTGAGTTATTACAATGGAGAAATCGTGAGCTGCTTTCACACCATCAGGACTCTCTGAGGGTTCGGGTCATCAGGACGGTTGGACCTTGTTCCTGTTGTCCAGTTTCACCATGACCCACTGGGGGTCGACACGTTTCAGTGCCTTTTATCATAACTTGTGTTTTGTCTCGTTGTGCGAGGCACCGTCGCAGCGCGGCTGTTTCTACTGAGGACACCGGGACGGGTCAACAAGTGAAATAAGAAAACACCGTTATTTAAAAAATGTTGTGGTTGAGCCGAGGCCACCACCTCTCCACCAGTCGGTGACGTAAGTGGAGTCCGTTCGGTCTGGATCTCCTCTTTCACCTTTTTATTAGTAATGCGCATGTTGAGCGTCAGTGTGTTGTGATGCCTTGTGCGCCGCACATATTCTGATTATTTAAAATACGCTCAGCGTTCGTATCTACTGATGTTTCAGCTGAACTGAGGTCACTCCAATGTTCTGCTACATCGTATGCTGATGATACATCACACAACAAGAAATACAAATAAAACAATAAATATTTGTTTATAAATAACAACAAGCAGGTGTAAAGAGCTGAACACCATCGTTGCATACTGGGAGTATCTTAGTTTTTTTGGGCGCGGTGTTTGATTTTTCACATTAGTCTCTGTAAAGCGCTCAGTTGTAGTGTTGGTTTAAAAATGGTGCGTTTGATTCTCGTGAAGGAGACGCCTCATGATCGTCTCTCTGTGGCCAATTAGTGTCCTGCAGTCAGACGTCAGGTCTTCACACAACTGGGAACTGAACTGGAACTGGGCGGGATCACCCATTGACAAGACTGATCCCACTGAACACCACCAGTCCCACAACGGAGGGTTCTAAGTTCTAGTGTTTGGTTTGGCACCACCAGGAGAACGATGGAGGACGAGGCAGTTTACCTGTGTTTTGAGTTGGTTCAGTGTTTATTAGAAGGTGGGCAATAATGTTTTTGCCTGTGATTTGGGGTGTTTATTTACTTTTCCGTTAGCAAAAAATCTTATAAACCACTGGAAGAATTTTAGATAAACTTTCAGGAAGTAATCATTAGTCCATCATCTACAACAGAGTTCAAGATGGCCGCCACAGCCTCAGTCCATTTACTATGATGTGGTGGTAGCTGAGAGTCATCCCCCACTGATAAATTCAACCCTGTCTGTCTGTTAGCAAAATATCTCACAAAACAACTGGTCGGATTCTCAAGAAAATCTTGGAAAGTAATCATTGGACGTCCGAGGAGTTTTACAACTGATGAACTTTCAAGATGGCTGCCAAAGCTAACTGCAAACAAAATGTCTACAAGTCGGTCAGGTTTACAGAGTTGGAGCTAAAGTTTGTTGTGGTAACTGAGTTTGTTGTTCTTTGGGTTTTCCTGGTCCGGTATCTTCAAACAGGAACCTGAACCCAACATTTGAAGGTTTATGAAAATATTAACAATAAAATAAATGTCAGAGTATTAAAGTGCAGGCAGATGTATTTAACATGAAATATAATAGAATAATGCATCAAAGGTCTCTTATTGTCTTTCACAGCCAAAATATGAGTTTGTGTATTTTTTATTTTGTCTTTAGGAGAAAAGTGAAGTCTCCAGTTTGATTCTTGTCATGTCTGCTCAGAAGACCCAGATGTCTCCAGCTGGGTTAGCATCATGTAACCAACAGATGAGTGTTGGATGGTGGGTGTCTCAGTGACGTCATCAGGCCCGCCGCAGTGCGCAGTCTTCTGGTTGTGGTTCAGTTTAAACTGAACTCGTCTGTGTTGTGTGAACAGATGTTTCCTGAGGCTAACCTCCAGGTAACAGCCTCCCCGACCCGCTGAACGTCTCCGCCGCTACTGGAGGAGAAACGAGCTGTTGTGGTTTGGATTGTAGCTGCTGTTACCCTGCACAGCTGACACTCTGTAAGCTTTTCTGTCCAATGTTGGAAAGGAGCTTCCTGTTCTCTGATCGGCTGAAGAGACTCAAGGATTTGTCCAAGATGTGTTCAGTAAATCTAGAAGAACTGGACTTCCTGTCAGGACAACGACCTTACCGACCAGTTCTTAAACTTTGCGTCATCACTCGGATTTGGACAAAAGAAGGTCCAGCTGCTTCAGATCTGTGAGGAAACGAGACGGGTGGACGGCAAATCAGTTGCGGGACAGAATTGACAACTTAAACAATTCTTGTCCTTCACTTAAAGTTTGACAACAAAGCCGGACAGAGGTTCATGTACTTCATGACTTTCTCTACGCTTGTCTAAAGATGGACAAATTATGGTACAAGCTAGAAACTCACTGATACATCGGTAGGGCCGATATTTTAGTCTGATATAGATATTTGGAGACATATTGATATCTGTGATAACCAATCGTCCCATTATGTGTCGATATAAGCATTTGTAATTTTCAGCCCTAAAATTCTGGAACCAGCTGTAATTGTATGATGTATCCAACAGAGGGTGCATGAAGACAACTTTCAAGTCATGGCCTTTCACTTAAGTTTCACTTTCAGCACAGACGAAGCAGCGAGCAACACTGTGTAGACTATTTTACTGAACAGAGCATGGTAATTTTATTTCAACTGATCTGTAAAATAAATCAACAATAATAAATTCTCTTCAGTTCTCCAACCTTCTTGTCATTAGCTACGTGCCTCTCAAGTTAGCAAGCTAACATTTAGATAACCTAGCATAAATTACTGCCCTGTAAAACTTTATCCAGAACAATAAATCTAACGTAGAGGTAAAATATATCAGTAACGTTATCTGTGTTGTCCTCAATGAAATGTATTGTCTGAAATGTTTACTTCTCTACAAAAAAATAAATAAATAAATAAAACCTGCTGCGGTCAACACTAATTAGACCTTCACCTCACGTGATGTTGAACAGTGAACAGGAAGGTGTTTCTTTGTTTAATTAATATTTTTGTAACACTTGATAATAACTTTATGGTGAATAGTGGCGGATAGAAAATGTGAACGCACGTTAGGAAGAGAATGTTTCAAGGCTTCAAGTGTTAAAGCAGGTTTAAAGTAGCTGGTTAGATTATTCTGGGTGGACAAAGAAAAAATAAATAAAATAAAAATCAGCTGATGTAGTTGGTCATTAGGCCTCGCGCCTATTATCAGGATCGATCGGGCTCTGGTATAAACTCTGTTCTTCCATAAACGTTCTCTCGTCACGCTCGTAACTTCAAGCTAATTTTAACACTTCATACACAAATGCATCATCAGTAGGCGGAGTCTTGCATACACCTTTCAGCACCCCAGCTCCAAGGTCAAGGTCACAAATCAAGGTCAAAGTTCAAACAAGGTCTTTGCTCATCCATCTACAGATCATTGTAAGAGTTCAGTGACGGGAGTGTAAAGTGCTGGACGCGGTCCTGCAGATTGGTCGTCACCTTACACACCAAACGTTGAAACGAAGATCTGCTGGTGTTCACACTGTGTGTTGGAGATGACTCTCAGCTACCACCACACCAACCTGTTGATCAATGTCTGTAAAACCTGCAGTCTTAGTTGTGTTGCCGTGGCAGCCATCTTGAATCAGCCTGACTCCAACAGTCAAGTGATTGTAGACGCACACCTGATAGTTACTTCCTGAAGGGTTTTCTTGAAATCCGTCCAGTGGTTTGTGAAATATTTTGCTAACAGACACGCACAGGCAACCACACGATCGCCCACCTGTCTGGGTGGCAGGTGACTGAAACCCAAACCTGAACATAAACGAGAACCAGCAGGTTTAGAACACATCCCAGTAAGACGGGAGGAACTGACACTCAGGTGTGAGGAACAGGAAGTGAGGCGCTTTCAAAATAAAACCTGTCTGACAAAAGAAGGACGCATCAAGTTATTTTTGTCTATTTTGAGTTTCGTGTGATAAAGTCTGTGTTTGAGCTCTGTTCAGATTATTATTTACACGAAGCAGATTAAGAGCTCGCACCTCGGCTGTGACGCTCTACTTCCCCCCCTCTCCACCGTCGCCTCGTTCTCTCCTCCCTGGCTCTGTTCCTCGGCACCATATGGCGCACCATGGTACATTTAGCTTGTCAGTGATAATGGATGACCATGGAAGCCCAGTTTTGCTTTAAGCGCTAGCTTGCTGCTCGCCGTCTCTCTGTGCGTGCGTGTGTGCACGTGCGTGCGTGCGTACGTGTGTTTGTGTGTGTGCACGCATTTGTGTGTGTGTGTGTGTGTGTGTGTTGGATGATGGCTGCCGATGCTTTCGGCTGTGGGATGAGGGATCATGAAGCAGAATCAGGCCTGACGTTCACTTAACACACACACACACACACACACACACACACACACACACACACACACACACACACACACACACACACACACACACACACTTGCATGCACGTGAAGGCCACTGGCTCATGCGAGCGATGTGATTGGTTGTTATGAGGAGCAGAATTGGGCGACACAGTTTGCACATCTGGAGCACAGCGTCAGGCGGTCCCTGGTCCAGATGGGTGATCATGTTTTCTTCTTCGTGGTGACCTTTGACCTCTGGGCTTCTAAGAACACAAACTTTAGGAGACTCGAGGAAACCGTTGTGAGAACAAACGTGGATCTTCTTTAGAAAAATAAAATAAAATCTGATCTGGTTTTTATCTGACCAGTGCTGGAGGAGTTCTGGTCCACTCAGACTGACAGGAGCCCAAACCATCAGCCTCCACCTCCGTGCTGACAGCTGGAGGAGCTTTCTGCTGCAGTGCATTCTGGGTAAACATCAGTCCTCTGGTTTGGTTCTGGTCCTGAAGTCTCGTGGTTCCTTCTGTCATGTTGCCAGTTGCTTTTAGATTGAAGAGGTCATGACCTTTGACCCACTGGCTGCGGCCCGTAGAGTCATTGCACGGTCTGACCTTCAGGGTGAATCTGTTGTCTGAAATGTGAAGAAATTTTCTGTCTGCAGAACGATGATTCTTAAGTGACCTTTGACCCTTCCCAGATTGACGGGCAGCAGCAGTTGCTTCTCTGAGGTCACTGCTGATGTCGTTCCACCTCGTCGTTGTGCTACTACTCGTCTTTTCTGCTCCAGAGCAGCTAAAGCTGACGAGCAGCTGCTGGCTGAAGCTGAACGCTGCACGTTTCAGCCTCCGTTTGTCAAATCAAACCGTGAACCTTCAGATGAAGCGGTGGACGGTCGGTTGGAGCGTCGTGGAGGAATCAGCCGAATGAAGTCCGAGGTGCGATGGTGTCACATCGGCTGCGACGGCCGCTCGGTCACATTGAAGTCAAAACGATTCCTCCTCGTGCAGCTGTGACTCTCCAGATGTTTCCGACCAATCACCGGTCTCCTCCGCCCTGAACGTGCACGCAGTGTGACTGAGCTCGTCTGCGTCCAGTCTGAGCTTCATCACATTTTATATTTGGACATTTTGTTGTTAATCTGGGGTTTAATCTGCCCTCCTCCTCGTTTCGTTACATTAGAGCAGGTGGTGATAAAACGTTTCTTTAACGACCTTTGATTTGAATAAAGGTCACGGTGGACCCGTCAGCGCTCACACTTTGTTGTTCTGAACTGTGTTTATCGAGAGTTTACAGGGGACTGTAATTTCAAGTCCTCCCTCCTGTCCGTCTATTTCCACCGTCACCGTGTGGTGTCAGGTGGGGTCTGCCCTGCTGAGATGAAGACCCTCTCATCTCCAGCTCCCGAGCGGCGTGTGGGAGCAGATATGTCATTATTTAGCATGCAGGTGTCTGGACTGAATCACAGCGAGCACGTCCGCGCTGCTCCCACACCTCTAGCTTCAGGTTAGTCCTCATGTTACCGTCGTCCAGGTGTTCAAACGCCGTCACGTTCGTCTAAATACAGGGATTATGTTGGGAGTCAGGGTGGAGGAAGGACTAGTCTGTCATAAACGACAGGAGGCCCAGACTGAAGGAGGAAGACTCTAAACCAGTGGAAAGTTACAGAAGAAATGTTCTGGAGGTGGCCTCAGCAGATCTGTTCACATCTAACAAAAACTTCTACAACTGATCCAGAATTATACTGAAATGCTACAAGGTTTACTCATGCTAAAAAAATAAAAAAAAAAGTAAAATAACATTTATTTTGGTCTTAGGACAGAACTGATTATTTCACAGCAATCAGCATCGATCACACCAAAAAAATAGTTAGTGCATCAAAGTGCAACACATTTTAATTGTATCATACCACACTGTACTGTATCGTGTTATTGTATCACTTTGTATCATATCACTTTGTATCATATCACGTTGTATCATATCACTTTGTGTCGTATCACTTTGTATCGTATCGACTCATATGGTATCACTTTGTGTCGTATCACTTTGTGTCGTATCACTTTGTGTCGTATCGACTCATATGGTATCACTTTGTGTCGTATCACTTTGTATTATATCACTTTGTATTGTATCACTTTGTGTCGTATCACTTTGTGTCGTATCCACTCATATGTTATCACTTTGTGTCGTATCACTTTGTGTCGTATCACTTTGTGTCGTATCACTTTGTATTATCACTTTGTATCGTATCACTTTGTGTCGTATCACTTTGTATCGTATCACTTTGTATCGTATCACTTTGTATCATATCACTTTGTGTCGTATCACTTTGTGTCGTATCGACTCATATGGTATCACTTTGTGTCGTATCACTTTGTGTCGTATCACTTTGTATTGTATCACTTTGTGTCGTATCACTTTGTATCGTATCACTTTGTATCGTATCCACTCATATAGTATCACTTTTTTGTCGTATCACTTTGTGTCGTATCACTTTGTATCGTATCCACTCATATCGTTATCACTTTGTGTCGTATCACTTTGTGACGTATCACTTTGTGACGTATCACTTTGTATCGTATCACTTTGTGTCGTATCACTTTGTGTCGTATCACTTTGTGTCATATCACTTTGTATCGTATCCACTCATATCGTTATCACTTTGTGTCGTATCACTTTGTATCATATCACTTTGTATCGTATCCACTCATATTGTATCACTTTATGTCGTATCACTTTATGTCGTATCACTTTGTATCATATCACTTTGTATCATATCACTTTGTATCATATCACTTTGTGTTGTATCACTTTGTATAGTATCCACTCATATCGTATCACTTTGTGTCGCATCTCTTTGCATCATATCTCTTTGTATCGTATCACTTTGTATCGTATCACTTTTTATTGTATCCACTCATATCGTATCACTTTGTGTCGTATCACTTTTTATCATATCACTTTGTATTGTATCACTTTGTATTGTATCACTTTGTATCGTATTACTTTGTATCGTATCACTTTGTATCGTATCACTTTGTATCGAATCACTTTGTATCATATTCTCTCATCGTTTCACTTTGTGTCGTATCATTTTTATCATATCACTTTGTATCATATCACTTTGTATCATATCACTTTGTATCGTATCACTTTGTATCGTATCACTTTGTATCATATCACTTTGTATCGTATCCACTCATATCATATCACTTTGTGTTGTATCACTTTGTATCGTATCACTTTGTATCGTATCACTTTGTATCATATCACTTTGTATCATATCCACTCATATCATATCACTTTGTGTTGTATCACTTTGTATCGTATCATATCATATCCCCTCACTTTATATCATATCACTTTGTATCATATCCACTCATATCGTATCACATCGTATCCACTCAGTTTAGATCGTATCACTTTGTATTGTATCACTTTGTATCATATCATATCACTTTGTATCGCATCACTTTGTATCATATCACTTTGTATCATATCAGTTATCATAAAGCCTTGTATAGTCTTGTATCACTGTCTTTCATCTAGCCTCATATTACTTGGTAACATGTTGAGTTGTATCATATCACTTTGTATTATCTTTTTGTATTGTATCACTTCACATAATTTTATTGTCATATTGTAACATTTCTTATTGTATAGCATAAAAACACGTTGATTTGCATTTGATCAATAAATTGTCTTGTAATAGTGTATCTTTTAGTATCAGTATTAGTGCATCGTATCAGGTGTCTGAGTATCATTTATGTATTTATATGAAAAGTAATATTTACAAGTACTTTGTGTATTTGGTAAATCCTTGAACATGGGTCCTACTCCTTTGACATTTAACAGTGACTGTCTGATCTTCATCAATTTTAAATAAAATCTACAGACTTGGAAACAAAATGAACAGTTTCATGAAAACAGCTTAAATAAAATGTGTATTAGATGTGCTGTAATAATGTTCCAAACATTTTAGCTTCTGACTCACAAAATATAATCCCAGTAGAGACTTGCAATGCTGATTACTTTTAGTTGACAAGCATCTCTGTTGGGTCAATTCAACAACAAAACAAACAAACAAACAAAGAAAAGACTATTTTATCCATTTGGTACAACAATAAGTAAACTGCTTTATAACTGACAAAAATATGTTGCAACATCAGTTTATTTCTAAGAAATTATCTAAAATCACCAAAGTTGATGTTGTAAAATCTGTAGGAGGCTCCAGTACCGCCGGGGGGGGGGGGGGGGGGGGGGGGG
>JARVGS010000672.1:30068418-30080339 GCA_031762315.1 Hypsolebias antenori
TGATATATATAGATATATATATATATATATATATATATATATATATATATATAGCATATGGAAAACATTTTTATACATGTCTTGTTTTGCGAGCAGACATCAGTTTAACAAAAATAAACCAGTACCGTAGTTTTGTGGAAGGGGTTTAAACCGTCATGGACCAGTTGATGTTGGAACATATCTGAAGTTTATATTTAAAGACATTTTTGGTTATGGGTTTTGGCATTTCTGAGCTTGGTTCTGGTGTGTATTTTACATGCCCAGTTGTGTTCGGAGGAGTTTGTGGACCAAAAAGACAATTTTGGGTGTTGTTGTCGTCGTTGTATTTTCAGGTACAGTCAGAAAACATGACATGTAAATATAATTGGAGCCTCATGAACAAGGCCTGATGTAACCACTTTGTTTGTTTTGCTGAGTTTAATGAAACTTATCAAAGTAATTAAGGTGAACATTAACAATGCAGAGACAATTAATGAAAAAGAAAACACCAAACTGGTTAATCCTTACAATGCAGTGATCAGAAGATACTGCTGTGTTGGTTACTGTTGGACACTTGCTCTCTCTGAAAGAAAAACTCTTTATCTGTTTATTTTTAATAAACTAAGCCACCAGAACATGCACCACTAACGGTAAATCCCGCTGTATAGTTTGAGATATGTTCACTATGAGTTCAAGATAACTGGAAGCAATTACTGCAGTAGCTCACACCACATACCCGTAACTATCTTCCAAGAGTTGTTCATGAGGTACCCAGATGTTCTGCAGGAATGTTGGCTTCATTTTTGAAACATGATCAACAAGAAGCATAGACGGATGTAAAAAAAATAAATAAAAAAAAAAATGTTGAGAGATTTCACTGACAGTCAATCTCATCAAAATTTTCCAAGGATAGTAGGACAAGACAGAAACAATTCAGACTGAATGAAAGGAAGAACAATAAACTAAAGATGTTACAAAAGTATAATTAAACAAGTGGTTCATCAGTGTCCCTCATCCCTGAAGGATTTGAAAAGTGCTTGTTTTTAGCTTTTGAGATGAGTGTTTTTTTTTTTTAGACAGGAATTGAACAGAGAATGCAAGTAAACCTTAATGTTTTTGGTACAAGATATGCAAGTGGGCACGAGTTGCATTGTGGAGAAGAACGGAGGTGGTAGTTTTATTTTTTCTTGTCCAAGGCCGCACAGAGTGACGGATCCTGGTGAGTGGAGTGAACCATTTTATCAATCACCAGGTGCAGTGGAGGAGCTAGGGGGTGGCCAATGGTGATCTTGGCTATCATAGATTAGACTTCAGTCCCCACACTGGCCACCCCAATTATTTGAGAAAACTGCTTTTAGGCTAAATCAAAAAATAGAAAGCATAGCATCTTCAAATGATAAGGGTAGCCACTTTTCATATATTTCTTTTATCACCAATTGTATAATTTTATTACCTAAGAGCATGTCATTTTACAAGTTTTGCACCTTTTTGTCTGTTAAAATGTATTCTTTCATCGTGTACCTTCACCCTCTCAGGAACTGCAGATGTAAATTAGTGTGTAGCCATGTTGTGTTACTTGGCACTGTCCCTTCTTTCAGTTTCTTAAAAAACCTGCAACAAAAAAAAGTTTAAAAATGGCCACCACATCTAATCAACCAGAGAAAATGCAAAAATGGCAATAGCTTGATTAGTTTTAAAGATACATTACTGAGCCAAACTTTAGTGTGCTAGTAGAGTGGTAGGTCTTTGTTGAAGACTTTAACAAGGACTCGTCTGTTTGCTGGTGAAATGTGTCAAAAACCCTAGAGTTCACTATTTGTTTCGAATGTTTGGAGGAATATTTCAAGTAAATGTGAATTTCTGTGATTTTATTCAGTTTTCCAGCTCATGTGTGAAGGAGATAATTTTACCAGGACTTGAGGAAGGACCTTGGGTTAATAGGAGTAAAGGGTCTGTTGAGAAGCTGTGTCGTAAAGTCTAATAGTGCAGCTGAGCTTCCTGTTTCCTGTTAGCGCTCGGCTTGTAATGGAGCTGATTTGTGTTTCCTCTGTCTCTCTGTGCAGTGGATTAGCAGGGATTTGGTCCTCCTGGCTCACTGACTTTTCTATGGGCTTTATTTGGCAGAGTGGGCTGAAAGAAGTCTCCTCCATATTTAGTATCTCTGCAGGCAGAACACTGACCAAGTGACTCGCCAACCAGCCTCCTCAGACCTGTCGTCTGGGTAAACGTCACTCCTGGTTCCTCAGACAGATTTAGAGGTTAGCAGGATTAGAGTTGAACTTTTCTTTAAGAGGTACTTCTGAGATTCAAGGCAGGCAGTTGTTTGCCTTGGGAATCTGTAAAATGTTTTTTTTTTTACTTTGCCTTGGTAGAAGGAATTAAAACTGTAATGGGCCAATGATGATCACCCACTGCTGTGAAAGACGTGATCTCGTAGTTTCCTCCCCTTGTGTTTAACTTTGTGTGATCACAAAATGTCTCATGAACCAGTGGACAATCGATACGTGTTCATCTGTAACTAAACTGATACACTCTTGGAGGCAACAGTTCAAAATGGACACTACAGACAACAGACCTTAGAAAACACAAAAAAGTCTAAAAAAGCTAAGTCTGGTCCTCTGGACATTTATTTTATTTATAAAATGTGTTCATTCAAAAAAAAAAAAACAAACAAAAAAATACAAAACAATCCCATAAACGATAACATACAAAATATAAAAAAGAAAGGTATCAGAAAGAAGAAATAAATCTTATTATATCTGCCCCTTTTTTTTCAAACAATCAATTAAACTATAATAATCTTCCAGTAACAGAACAAAATGAATAACTTTCTAATTTTTCTAACTTATACAATACACATTACGCTACTTCATTTTTTTTTTTTTTTAACAATTCAGTTTTGATCATTTTCTTACATGTAAACATTGACTTGACATTTTTAACATCATTCTCTGAAGAATGAAGAGAAAATGAATGAGGAGCTGAACACAGCACCTCAGATTGAAGAAGTCTTTCGGACGAAAGACGAAAAGTTTCTACTTTTTTGTATTTTTTTTTTTATGTCCAGAGGACCAGACTTAACTTTTTTTAGATGTTTCTACCTGGATTATTGAACATGCGTCAGGGTATAAAAAAGTCAGTTACTGAGTTCAGTTTTGGTGTGATAGTGTCCGAGAAGTGTCCCCAACACATAATCTGTGCATTACCAGTTCACGTGAGATCTTGTCATACTGCGTGAGGCTGTGAGCAACATTATTTTTAAAGAATTGACTAAAACAATTATAACGCTACATAAAATGGTCATTTGCCTGATGGTCCCAGTTGTCTCCATCTTTTACCACTTATCTGTGGTTGGCTTGCAAAGGCAACAGGTCCAGGAAAGAAACCCAGACCTCCTCCCCAGTGACACTCCACTCTCCTGGGTTACTCCAAAGTGTTCCCAGGCCTGACAGGAAATATCATTTCTTCAGTAAGTTCTGGATCTGCCCCATGGTCTCTTCTTAATCAGATAAACCACCTTTACTGACTCCTTTCTACTTGGAGCTCCCCCGGATGATGGACCTCCTCGCCATATCTCTGTTCGATCCAGTAAAGAAAGCTAATTTTAGCAGCTTGGATCCAGGATCGGGTACTGTCAGTCCTGATCCAAACCCCATGATCACAGGCGAGGGTTGGAATGTAGACAGATTTAGTAAATCCAGAGCTTTGTCTTTGACTCAACTCTTTTCTCACCATGACCGACCGAAGCAACGCCCTCATTACTGAGGACGAGGCCTCTACATGTCCATCCATCTCTCGATCCATCCTACATCCCCCCTCCCTGGTCCAGAAGGGGAATGCCACTCGTTTCCAGCTGAGAACCATGGTTTTAGACTTAGAACCATGTTCTTAGTAAAGCTTAGTTGTGATTTATATAATTTATGTTGTATTGAATACAAAAAATACAATATATAATAATTTATATTATACATTTATATTGTGTTTAAATAAAATGATTTAAATCTCATTACGTTTCTTGGTTAAATTGTTTAAAGCTTTTTTTTTTTCTTACAAGAAAATATGAAAGGTTTAGGTATTTAATACCAGTGAAATATGCTGACGTACTTTTATTTTGACGGGACAAAGGTAAGCAGACAAGAGGTGAAAGGTAAAAACTGAGATATATGTTTTACTTGGTGTCTGTGAGACACAGTAAACATTTTAAATATATTTAGGACTTTTAAACATTTTTCCTTTTATTGAATTTCAGGAAAATAATCTTTCTTTCCTTTTCATGGTTCAATTGAAAACCCAAAGAGATATTTTTAATCCTATGAGTCATAGACGACTCAGTCATTAATCTGTCCAATTATTTCTAAAATGCTCAGTTGAAGTAATCACTTTCTATTAGGACATGCTTTTTAGTGGCTGTTTAACCTTTTATAATCTGCTTTTGAAGATTACTACTGTTCACTGCAAGGAAATACAATTCTGTTTAAATGTCCACTCGTTGCATATTGTGATGAGATCATTCTGTACCTTTTTTATTTCCTTTTAATGTCCATCCTTTCCTACAGACAAATTAAAATACCAAACATTTTTCCATTTTTGTGGAAGATAAACGTCACCATGTGGGAAAACTGAAGTAAAACATCTGGTTTCTTATGTTAGCTGAAGGAAATATATTTTTTATTTTATTATAATATGGTTTCATTTTACTGTGTATTGAGTTACTTTCAGGGGCAGAATTATTGAAAATTTAAGAGGGTTTTATCATTTTAGGAAACAATTTTCATGGTTAGTTTAATACATCTGGTACCAGTCTTGTCCTCATTTGTACATTTCTTTTCATGTGATACTTCATATTTATGTGTATTGGATAGAAACAAACAAAAAAATAAGTAAATGAATAAAATCACAAGGTGCACCGTGGATTATCTATGATTAAATTTGACTCTAAATTGTGTTATAACCCAAAAAAGGCATTAATTATTTAAATATTAGTATTAACTACCTCGTCTCCTGTATTTTTCAGAGAACAGATTGTTGCTGTCATTTGTTCACTAAAGTAAAAAAAAAAATCATATCTGCATAATTTGACATATCTGTGTTTTCATAGCTTGCACATGTATGTCTGTATTTTTACTCTTGAACGGAGGGCTGTGCTTTTTACTTATTTTACTGCTGCCCTGCCAGAGGCCGGACTCCTGCAAAGAAATGCTCCCACTCCGGTAAAGACTCCGGTCAACTCTCGAGTAAAGTCTCTGTTAAAGACTGCAGTAAACCGGAGTGATGAGATGAAGTGTTCAGTCGCTTCTTGTACAAACTGTTTATTTTGTTGTTTATTTTGTTCATTCAAACTTTATTTCTACAGGTTAATCCCACTGAGCCTCGGGGACTCATTTACGAGAGACGTGATTTTAACAGACTCTTGACAACAGCGGACAACAATAGACCGTCATAAAATAGACGTACAAATTTAAGTTTCTCTATTTCATTAATTGTTTGTTTATTATGTTTACAATAAAATAAGACAAAGCAAGTTTTAACTTATTATTATTATTGTTATTATTATTATTATTATTTTTGGTTTGTTTATTTTTCCACAATTTTTTGTTTAAAAAAAAAAAGGCACGCTGGTATTGATTTATTATTTTTTTTGTTTGTTTTGGTAAAATCCTTTTCTTTTTTATTATTTTTTATTTATTACTCTTTTTAGGGCCAAACCTGATCAAAAGAACATTCTTTGTTGATACAAAGTACTTTTTATACAGAATGCTCAACAAAGAAAAAAAAAATTAAGACATGATTTTTTTTTGGTGCATTTTCTTCAGTAAAATACAATTTTAGTCAATAAACCCCATAGTTTTAGACATTTTGTTTTACTTTATTGGGCGTTAACTTCACTTGTATAATGAGTAAAATGTGGTCCATTAAAAGAGTTAAAGACAATTTAAAGAAGACTGATGCTGTGAAGAAAAAAAAAGACACCGTATAACTGCAAGGCAACACAAATTATTTGGATCGCTTTTATTTATTTCTTTGTTAAAAATTTTCAATTTGAACCCTGGTACTTTTTTTTTTTTTTTTAGCTGCTTTGGACAAACTCGCATCATTCCGCATTTTAACTGAAAGATTTTTGGCTCTGGATGCTGCAGTATTTTACATTTATAAGCTATAAATCCTAAATATTTTTAGTGTTTTCTGTGACAGTTGAGCTCCTGTCGGTGCACGGATACGTTTCAGTACCATTCAGAACATTTTAACACGTATATATGTCCTTATTTACATGTGTGTGAGGGAGAGCGCACATCTGTGGCGGTAATTTCTCCTACTTTGTGTGTGTATGTGGGAGTCTCTTTGTATACGTGCCAAACTGGTCCAGCTGGCATCGGTTGTAGCTGAATCTGAGGCCGCCGTATCAGTGGCTCACACATAAACACACAGAGTCGACCACGTTCCTATTCTATACGCCTGTAATTATCAACCTCTTCTGCATCGACTACCATGTTGGCATGCATTCAGCGCCGCTCTATACGCGCCTGATTCCAACCCTGCAACACGCTTCGTTTTCCTCCACACACCCTGAAAACCCCTCCATTTCATCCGCACCGACAGCAGAATGTAATTACACACTAACCGTGGTTTGATATTTAGACTGGCTGGAGATTTAAGGTTTTTATCCCCCCCCCCAAAAAAAAAAAAAAAAAGGTCCGTGTAGTAAAAATAGTCACCGAAGCGGCCCCGGCAGCTCAGAGGAGGCCTGTTCAGAAGCTGGAGAGGAAATTAGCTTCGTTGTCTACACACACGGAGGCAGCCAGCGCCTTTTCAGGATTCATCAGACACCTTTTTCACAGCTAGACGCACTCGTATCGTGTTTTTTTATTTTTATGTCGGTCAGTTACCTGCCAAAGTGGCAGCGCCTTCTTGTCAGACATTTATCAATCCCTGGCCTGCATTTAAAGAGCTCCGACGTCTGATTTTAATCAAATTAAATATGTTCGATCTAATGTTGTTTTTTACCCTTTTTATTCATAAACCGTGTATCAGATGTTAGGTAGCCCCTTAAGAAGAGCAGATCATGAAAGAGAGAACAAGTCACCTGAAAGAAACATAAAAAAAAAATTCTGTGGAAAAAGTGCATGGCCCAAATTGTCGACATGTCGAACAATGTTTTTATGATTAGTCCCTGACTAATAAATGGAGCAGAAAAAATGGTTTTCTTCACTATAGAAAATTAAGAAAATAATGGAGTTCTTCGCATTATTTTTAGCGTCTGTTGACCTCATCTTGACCCTGTCGTCATCACACTTAAAATAAGAACCATTTACTCAAGTTTAAAGTTTTGTTGTTGCTCTTCATTTCAAACCTTAAACAGTTATTGAGCGTCGAGGGGAGATCAACGGAAATAAACTTCACAAACACCTAACTGGTAGAGACGGACATCAGGCGTTCTTTATATTTTGATACGTTGATCATCTGGAGGGTCTCACCTCGTGGTGCGTCATGTGGATGTCAGTGGTTTTGTTAGGATTGTAGAGATGAAGCTGTAAGCATGGAAGAAAACATCCTTTGAAGAAATATCCAACGTGGGTTGAGTAGGCCAGAGAAAACATCGAAGAAGATTTAGTGTCTTGTACAGATACAGAGTTTTAGAATAATTAGCTTGTGTATGTTGCGACTAGTATTTGTGGGATTGTAAAATAATTTAATTTGGAAATTGTTTTTAGTGAAGCATTTTAGTTATTGTTTCTAATTTTTGTTCTAAAAGGATTAAAGTATATGAGGAGTTCGTATGGCAGAGGAAAGCCAACTGATTTACCGAATGAACCGGTAAATCGCCCAGCGCCTGTGATTGGTGACGTGTGTGTGGCGTGTGGTACGACACTGACAGAATGGACGAGGAACAATTAGTAAAATGTGAAAATATCAGAAAACAATTTAGGCATTCCCCAAAACCCAACATTGATCTACTTCTTCAAACCTTCTGAAGAAGTAGATCCCAACCTTAATCTGAGTCCTTCTTTTATTATTTAAGCTATATTTAAGGTATGAAAAAATAAAGCTTGCATGTTTAAATGAATGGTTATTGTCCTTTGAATTATGTCTGAGCTTTTGAGCTTCAGAGGTTTGGTTTTTATTTACGGTGAAATTTTAGCCTTTTTTCCATTTTTGTCTTCATTATTCAATGTACTGTCATCAAAAGTCACAACACATTATTTCCTAGTGAGACACACATTAAGACTTTTTTTTTAACGTACGGTACTTCACAATACTGCGAGAGAAGCAAATTAAAATGAGAAAGAAATATAAAAATACAGGGTGAATGCTAATAAGGACATGTCATGGTTTATGGATTTCCCCCGTTAAATATGGTCAGTCGTGTTTAATGTTGGATTTACTATTCTTGTTGAGTTGCAGTTGAATCTGAGTTGGTTTCCCTTTTTCTTTGGTTTACTGTTAATTCTTAAAACAATGATTGGGATAAAGAAATACATTGACTTGGTAATCATCTTGGAGATCTGGTTGTTTTTTGGTTCTGGGTGTTTGGTTTATCTTTAACAACGGTGGCTTTGTACGATAATAAGTCTTTTACGACTTGTGCTTGTCCTGTGAGCTTTAGCGAAAGGGAAATAATCCCGTGAACTGAAACCCTCCAGAGTTGGGATTGTAGTACATCGCAGTATATTTGTTAATGAATTCACCAGAATAGATTAATTCTCTGTCAGACCTTTTATTTCTTGATGTTTTCTAATAGCTCCCGGAGATTTAAGACGTTTGTTCAAACAAACAAAATGTTCACCAACGAGGAGAAGGGACATGAAAGTGTTTACATTCATTTTGTGACACCATTTGTTTTTAGTTTATGGATCTATGCGGTGTAGGATTGTAGGCAGAGCAGATGTTGGTTTTTGTTTTGCTGCGAGCGCTCATGTCGTCTGATCAGGACCGTTAGCTTTGGTTGTTTTCTGCTGAAACAATTTAACGTTTTTTTTTCTTAGCAACTTGTAAAAATATATTCTTTACTTTTATAATCCCAGTGATAAATAGAGTTAAAGGAGGGAAAAAACTGTTCATGCTGCTTTGTATTGATTACTATTGTTTATATTTTATTTTTGCCAAAAACCTCTTCAGTTAAATAAAAATCAACAACGAAAGTTAACGTGCTTCACTAGTTCTAATTTTTAAACTGACAGGTTCATCTTACCAATAACACGTTTAGTTGATCTAACTTAATCATGTAATAATTGGTATGTTAAATAATATAATAATAATATAATAACCTTGTTCTTTTTACTTTATTTTACTTTAGGTGGCTTTTATAATTGGGTAGCCTTTGTTAATTTATCGTTCTGGGTCAGCAATTGTTAGTAAAATATCTCACAAAGTGCTGAACAAATTTTAATAAAACTAATCATTGGACCTAGTGTACATCTACATCTTATTTGTTGGGCTCAACTTGAAGAAAGATGGCTGCCACAGCTAATTAACCTTAGCATGTACAAAAATGCCCATAACAGAGTATGTTTCACAGCTAGTGAGCTAGCGTCTGGTGTGGTAGTAGCTGAGAGTTATTCCTAACACCTGTGTTCAAAGCAGAGACAAAAATTACTGGTACTCTCACCATATTGAGCAGTTGGCCAATCAGATGAACTCCAGGGCATATGTATTTACATTTTTACTTCATAAGCTGAAAGTAGATTTTCATATTCAATAAATAAATATTTGCCTGAAAAGCCATCATTCTTAAGCTCCTAAAAGCTTCAGAAGAATTCAGTTTTGTTATTTGAAGTGGTTTTCTTAGCTAACACATGAAAAGTTTGGAGCTCTGTTCACCGCCAGTCAAAGCAGAAAGGTCGCTCTCCCAAAAGAAGGCGGGATCACTCCCCCAAAATAAGGCGGGGCTTAGACAGAGGCTAAGTTCCATGATGTGTTGTTCTTCTTCCATGTTAAACATCTTGTTTGACTAAGGTTTAAATTACCAACACAGTCCATATTTACAGTTATGATCCTCCTCTCTGCACCATCTGTTTTATGGTCTTTACTACTGCTGATCAGTTTCCTGTCACTCGCCCAGCTGAGCCTCCAATTGGCTTCTTGTGCTTAACAAGTAACCGATCATTGTTCGTCATGGGTCTTCACCTGTTTCCCTAAATTTGACGCAATCAAAAGCACTTTTAACTGGGTTATGACTTCCTGTTTTCAATCAAAGTTTTATGGAGAGTGTGTAGTTTCTATGAAATGGTTGTAGATTATTTCCTGACCTTGAGTTCTAGCAAGATCATGAAAAGTGGTTAATAATGAAAATTCAGAAGTACCGGAGAGTACCAGCCCACTCGAGTACTGTCCAACACAACTACCGTACACATGCTAATTGGTTTGTTCAAACTTTTGGTGTTTTAAAGGTTAACAGTGAAAATGATTGTCTGTACTCTTGTTTTTTTGTCGTTGTTGTTCTTTAGGTAAAACGGAGAGGAGTTCATACTCGTACGGCAGAGAACCCAACCCACACGGCCACCAGGTCAGTGCTGCTATCAATCCTTTTATCACAGCGGCTGATTTGTTTCACTTTGTTGTTTTTCTGTGTGGAAGTGTTTCTGCTGGAGGAAAAAATGAGAATATTAATGAAGAGAGAATAAAGGTTACAAACTTTGGTTAATAAAGAAACTTGTTCAAACCTAATTCACATTTTCTAAGTGCAGCTTTCTCTTTGGGCTGTATTTCCACTTCAAACAGAAACTATTAAATACTTTCACCGTTTTATGTTTCAGTCATGCTGACGGCTACAATAAAATAATCTGTTTTACTTTGAAAGGTTTTCTAGACAACATGCCTAACTTTGCCACTTATTTCCAACGTTATAAACCGAGTTATTAATAATTTTATTGGTGAGGTGAAAGCTTTGAGTCTGCTCTCGTGTTCCTGCTCGTGGACCATAAGCATTATTACTGAAGTGCTTATTAATAATTAGGAACACGTACAGATGCTGAGGTTTGAGTCTGCTGTTGGAATATGAATCGGAACGAGGTTTGATTGAGTCACTTTGATGAGCACCAATTAAACTAAAAATACAGGAGATTACTTCCACTGCGAGCTGCTGGACATGTGGACTTTGATACGGATACATATCAAAGCACCGAATTTCATAGAATTACTAATGTAAGTTTTTCTGTAAGAAGTTCATGAAGACGTGAAATAAACTCAACTGATTAAAAGTTTGAACTGAACGCTTGTAAATCAGCTGTTGAGTTCGGTGATTACCACCGGCTGTTTCTTAGAACTATGCAGCTGTTTTGTTTTGGGTCGGTCCGGTTCTGGCTGCAGGAATACCTTAAAGCAATAATTCAAAATTTTCTGGGATTATTGTTGTTGATACCACCCCCCCCCCCGACACACACACACACACACACCCCAGGACTTTGATTTGTTGTTGAGACGAGTCTCTGCTGCTTTACTTATTATTATAATTCAATCAATCAATCAGTCAATCAATCAATCAATCAAACTTTATTTGAGACACACATGGTCCATGGTAACAAACAAAACAACAACAACCAAAAAATAAAACAAGATAACACCAACAAGACACAGTAAAAATAGAATGTTCACATATTGCCAAATAAAATAAGGCGCCAGTGATTCCACCGACTAGAAGAGAAACTGAGCTCTGTACAGGGTTGGTCAGAGCATGAATGATACAGAGTCTGTTAGACGACACACATCTGTACATACGGTTTTGACGCACAGCAGCACAAGTTGGTACGTTGGCATTTACAAACATCTGACTGGTACTACTCCATCGTGGCACCTTAAGCAGCATCCTCATGCCATCATTGTACAACCTTAAGCAGCATCCTCATGCCATCATTGTACGACCTTAAGCAGCATCCTCATGCCATCATTGTACGACCTTAAGCAGCATCCTCATGCCATCATTGTACAACCTTAAGCAGCATCCTCAT
>JARVGS010000672.1:30111071-30121731 GCA_031762315.1 Hypsolebias antenori
AGGTCTCTCTTGTAAATGAGTCCTCGAGGCTCAATGAGATTAACCTGCCTAAATAAAGGTTGAATGAATGAATGAACATGAGACTAGCTGGAGGTTCTGGAGGACCACAGGAGACTAGCTGGAGGTTCTGGAAGACCACATGAGACTAGCTGGAGGTCCTGGAGGACCACAGGAGACTAGCTTGAGGTCCTGGAGGACTACAGGAGACTAGCTGGAGGTTCTGGAAGACCACAGGAGACTAGCTGGAGGATTAGGAGGACCACAGGAGACTAGCTATAGGTTCTGGAGGACCACAGGAGACTAGCTCGAGGTTCTGAATGACCACATGAGACCTGCTATAGGTTCTGGAGGACAACAGGAGACAAGTTGGAGGTTCAGGAGGACCGCAGGAGACTAGCTATAGGTTCTGGAAGACCACAGGAGACAGCTGGAGGTTCTGGAAGACCACAGGTGACAGCTGGAGGACCCGAAAGACCACAGTAGACTAGCTATAGGTTATGGAAGACCACAGGAGACCAGTTGTTGGTGATTCTGGGTCTGATGGAAGACTATCTTTGGACCTGGGTGAGAGCAGATTTTTTTCTGCATTAATGGAGTATTTCCAGATGTGTCAGCTGTCCATGCCAGTGGCACTGATGCACCCCCATACCATCAGAGAGGCAGCTGTGTGAAATGTGAGCTGATCCAGGCTGGATGGTCCCTCTCTTTATCAGTACGGAGGTCCAGCTGTGGTTTCCAAAGTTCACCAGTCAGTCTATGTTCCTACCTTCACCTGAGGTCCTGAACTCAGAGTAGAGACCGAAAGGACTACATCCTGGATCCAGGTGGTCTACACGAGTTTCCTCTGCAGGGTAGCTGGACTCCCTTAGAGATCGGGTGTGAGGTTCAGATCTCCAGGAGAGACTCGGCGTAGAACCGCTGCTCCTCCACATCCAGAGGAGACCCTTGATGAGGTTCGGACATCTGGAAAGGATGGACCCTGAGCGCCTCCCTAGGGAGGCGCTCTGGACATGTCCAACAGGAAGAGACCTTGATGAAGACCCAGGACATGCTGGGGAGACTCGAGCTGGACATACTCCACCCGAAGCCGATCCGTCGACTCAAGGTCACAAGGCGTTTGTGTTCGCTCATTTTTCATCGTCTGCGAGACGGATGCGGAGCTCCTGGGAAGCTCCGCCCCCTGCAGTATACCTCACCGCAGGGTTCTTCCCGGCAGCGTCTCGCTCTGTCTCTGCAGCCGCCGTTTGGCCACAGATGTTATGAAGCGAGTGCCACTGTTAAACATTCTTCTCCGTGCACGATGTGTGCACGATCTCCATCCAGTTTTTGACCGTGTAACTTAGTGTTTGAAGAGTCGTACAGATCAATGTCCGTGCGTGTCGACGAACACGCCCACGAACTCCTGACCAATCACGCAGCACTTTGAGCGCACGCCTGTGAGAAAAAGTTTGAAAAGGGGCGGAGCTACTCTGAGAACAGAATGACCCAGTTACGTTAATGAGAGGCGACGCCTGCACTTCGTCTGTTAGGCCCTGACGTCTCTCTGCTGCTCTGGGAACGCCTCGGAGTCAAGACCTGGAGCTCCCTGAGCAAGATGTCCTCCAGACCTGAGTCCAGAACAGATGATGGACGGACCCAAAAAAAAAAAGATTCTTTCTGTCCTGTTTTTATTTCCAGCTCTTTTCAGTGTTCCTCTCCGTTCTTCACCTTCAGTCGTCCTCACTCTGTTCTTGTTCTCTCCTGGTTTTGTTACTTCCTGTCCTTCTTCCTCTTTATCGTTTTTATTTTCGGGTTTGGTTGCTCTCTCTGTCCGTTGGCTCCATCCCTCCGGTTGTTTCTGGTCGGGCACAAAGCTGGGCGGCAGCCAGCGCCACAGACAGATGGTCCACTTATTAGATGTGCGCCCCCACCCCCCCGCTCACGTTTTAATCAAATTAAAGTGAAAGAAGACGAAGAGCGAGAGACACCGACTGAGAGTGGAGAGAGAGAGAGGGAGGCCTGTTTGTGACTCGAGTTGTCGACGATGTGAAGTTTGGGAAGAAGCTGATGTCACCGTGACCTGCAGGGTCGTGGAACTGAACCTGACCATGGTCTGAACCCAGATGGAGTCTCCCCCTCAGACCAAAGTAAATCATTTTTATTGATTTATTTATGTTTTTGAACGCATCAGCCAAATCCTTGTTCAACCTGGGGAGCTCAGAGTTTGTGTTGAGGATGACTCTCAGCTACCACCACACCAGATAATGTCTGAACAAGTCACCGAATCACACAGGTGGAATGGTTGTGGAGGCCATCTTGAATTAGGTTGACTGCAAACATTAATCAGCTGATATTTACGTCCTTAAGGTCGTGCTATAATCTGTCCAGATGCTAATCAGATATTTTGCTAACAAAGTTGCTCCAGCGGTCAATTCCAAAGTGTGTTGGGCTGAGCCGGTCCCATCCTGAGACCGTCGGTCATCGTCACGTCACCTCCAGCTGCAATTTCAGCTCATTTGAACCTCAGGTCAGAGGCGTAACAGCAGCTTGGTTGACTCAAAGCCTCCGAGACTTGAAGCAGGCGTCTTAAACTCAACGTGTCACAATTTATTATTTTAACATTAGACATGAAACAGAAACAATTCTCAAATGGGAAACACTTCACGGAAAGTTGCATTGTGGGAAATGTAGGCCTCCAGTCTGGCGTGTAAAATTAAAAAGACTGTAGAGCGATTACCCCTAAACCCAGAGAGAGAAGACAAACAGGTTTAAGTTTGTCTAAAAACATAAAATATTTTATTTTAAATTTGTCAACGTGTCAGAATCTGGAGGTCCAGAACTGGAGTACACAAACGTTTTAAGATTTTCATTTAATTTTAAGGAAACCAGCTGACACATCTGAATCAAACTGTGATTATGTTTCAAACAAACACACAAACAGCTCCGCACACAAACTGCTCAAACCTGTTTATAATGAAATACGAGGCCAGGCTGGCGTTTAAATGAACTCTGTGTGTCGGAGAGAAGGACTTCAGCCGAAATGTTCTGGTGCTGGCGGCGCCTCCTGACGGGCGGTTTGAAGCCAAGTTTCTCCTTCGGTAGTTTGGTCTCAAACGTGTTTAGAGAAAATAACAACAACAACGTTGTGTTGGTGCTGCTGCGTGAAGTGCCTGACAGTCAAGACTGAGGGTTAAACAGCCCACACCAAGGTGCAAAAGACTGGCTAAAATAACAAAAGACAAGCTAAAAATCTCAACAACAAAAAAACTGACAAAGTTTCAAAAGGCTAGCTTGAACAAGCAGAACACTGGCAAAAAGTAGCAAAAAGCTAGCTTAAACAAGCAAAATACTAGCTTAAAGTAGCAAAAAGCTAGCTTAAAGTTAAAGGTAGAAAGCATTTAGCTAAACGTAGTAAAAGGCTAATTTAAACAGGCAAAAAAGTAGCTAAAATAGCAAAAGACTAGCTTAAAGTTAAAGGTAGAAAACCGTTAGCTAAAAATAGGAAAAGCTTAAAGTTAATCATGGTAGAAAGCAGTTAGCTAAATGTAGCAAAAGGCTAGTTGAACAGGCAAAAAACTAGCTAAAACTAATAAAAGACTAACTTAAAGTTAAAGGTATAAAGTAGCAAAAGTAGCAAGACTAGCTTAAAGTTAAACGGTAAGCTAACAATAGGAAAGGCTTAAAGTTAATCATGGTAGAAAGTGGTTAGCTAAAAGTAGCAAAAGACTAATTTAAATAATCAAAATAGTAGCTAAAAGTAGCAAAAGGCTATAGCTTAAACAAGCAAAGTACTGAGCATGCATCAGGAGAAGTAAAGCACTAGCTAAAATTAGCAAGGGGCTAGCTTTAAGTTAAAGTTAACAAACGTTAGCTTAAAGTAGCAAATGGCTAGTTTGAACAAATAAAACGCTAGCTAAGTCAAAAGTCTTGCTAGCAAGTAAACGGCCAAATAAAGGATTCACTAAAAGTTAAGTTAGCAAAGGCTGGCTAGAGTTAAGACTTGCTAAAAGCTAAAAGTTTAACTAGGGTAGCTAAAAGTAACAAGTGTAGCAAAGTAGTAGCAAAATGTTAGCTGGAAGGTAAAAGTAGCGAAAGGCTGGTTTAAAGCTAAATTTCGAAAAGGGTTGCTAAAAACTAAAAGTATCAAAAAGCTAGTTAAAAAGAAGTTAGATGAATTACCAAAATAATATAAAATAGTAGCAACATAGGTGCTAAAAGTGGAGTGGTGGCGCAGTGGTTAGAGACGATGGGTCTGTGATCAGAAGATCGCCGGTTCAAGCCCCGGTACCAACATCATCAAAAATGTGGGTGGAAAAAGGTGAAACACCCACACCTGCCTCCACCCTCATTCACCCCACTGTGGGCCCCTGAGCAAGGCACTCAACCCCCACCCTCTGCTCCCTAACAGGTCTCTGTTGAAAATGAGTCCTCGTGGCTCAATGAGACTAACCTGGATAAATAAAATGAGACTACCTGGATAAATAAAATGAGACTACCTGGATAAATAAAATGAGACTACCTGGATAAATAAAATGACACTACCTGGATAAATAAAATGAGACTACCTGGATAAATAAAATGAGACTACCTGGATAAATAAAGGGTAAATGAAATGAAAAAAAAAAAGTCTGAGGGGGAAGTAGATTTGACAGCAGTTGGCGTAGAAATGAAAAGGTATGTTGTGTTTCTGGAAATAGCACCAAGTGGCAGCAGGTATAAAGAGAATAGGAGAGGACCGAGGATGGACCCCAGCGGTACCCCTCATTTAAGTGCTGTCGAGGCTGAACTAAAATCTTTGATGGAGACACAAAAGGATCTGTCAGTGAGGTAGGATCTAAACCATTCGAGGGCTGACCCTGTGATGCCCACCCACTGCTCCAACCTCACAATGAGGATCTCATGGTCGATCGTATGAAAAGCAGATGTGAGGTCCAGTTGATGGCAGCTGATTCTGGAAACTACACTGTGTTGGTTCTATTGGACTTGACTTGAGCCTTTGACACAGTGGATCACACTGTTCTTATCAATAGACTGAGAGATCTATTTGGTATTTCTGGCACTGTTTTAAATTGGTTTATTTCTTATTTATGCAAAAGTTCTTTTACAGTTTCAGAAACTGTCTGTTAGAGATCAAACATGGCTGAATGGCAGCTTCCTGCAGTGAAATGCAACAAAGCAGAGACTCTTAGACTCTTATTGCACCTGATGATAAAATTCCAGTTATCAGGCAGTAACTTACGTTTTTAAATCCTTCGATAAATAATAATCTCAGAAATTTGGGTGATGTCTTTGATAGTTCTTTATCGTTGGACAGTCATTGTAAATTGCTAGTTCGAAATTGTTTTTACCACTTAAGAAACATTTCTGAACTTCGAGGTGTCTCACAGAAGAAACTTGAGATGATTGTTCGTGCTTTTATTTCATCTTGGTTAGATTACTGTAGGAGCCTTTTGATGGGTCTGAACAAATCTTCTCTTGCTCGCCTTCAGTCTGTGCAGACTCCTGCAGCGAGGCTGCTAACTAGAACCCACAGAAGAACCCACAGAACTCCTGTTCTGGCCTCTCTGCACTGGATCCCCGTGCATTTCAGGAGTCATTTTAAAACTTTGGTCCTAACGTTCAGGGCACGTCATGGTCAGGCTCCCAAATATTTACTGGACCTTTTAATGCCTCTGCGTCCCATCAGGACTTTGAGATCTTCAAATCAAATGTTTCTGATGGTACCAAGAACTTACTTTAAAACACGTGGAGACAGAGAGTTCCAAGTGGTGGCCCCGAGGCTTTGGAACGCTCTCCCTCTGTCACTGCACTCTGTAAAAAAGATCTTCAGACTTATTTGTTCACTTTGTGATGTCATCGTCTGTGAAAGGTGCTATTTAAATAAAGATTACTTACTTACTGTGAGGTCTCTCAAGTCTTCCATAAGGTCTGTTTGGACTTTATGGTCTCTGAGTTCTTCTGTAAGGTCTCTGAGGTTGGTGAGGTCTCAGCTCCTTGTCTTTCCACCCACAGGAGTCAGAGCAGGAGTGCTTCCAGTTCAGCAAGTGAACCACAGCAGCTTCTCCTGGATTAGTCCAAAGAACCTGAGGAATTTGGTAAAAACAATTATAACAAACAAACAAACAAATAAACAAACTTCTTTGGAAAATTAGCAGAAAAGTTCCAAAAACATAGAACATCCTGATTAACACAAAACCAGGTTTAGTTCTAAATTTAAATTAAACTTTAACAATTACAAAAACTAACAGCATGAGACTGACCTGGTGTGGGTCAGTTATTTATTTTGACCATTTGGTTTTAATTTTAAAACTATTAAAATATTAAAACGTTTTTGTTTTTTAAACAAATCCAACATAACTTTAATTTTTATTCCAAAGAAAACATTTTTCTGTTGGACACTGAATTTATTTAAAGTCTAAACTTCTGGTTTCCTTCGTTTATTTATTTTTTCAAAATAAAACTACATTCTGAACTTGACCTTTGACCCCAGAACAAAAGTCAGCTGACTTTATTCATAATAAAACTTAAATAATCCACTTTGTTTGGCAGGAAAACATGAGGGTTAAAACATCAGGACCAGAGGGGCCCCTGGAGGTCAGGGAACACTTCCTGTACCTTCAGAATCAGGGGGCGGGGCCTATGGTGATCCAGATGGTTGGAACACCGTCCACGAGCATTGTGTCCTCGTGAGTATTCATGAGTCGAAGCCTCATTAGAATATTTGGAGCAGGGAGGGGGAGGGGCCTGATGAATATTCATGAGTTCATAGAATTCATACGTTCACAGAGAGCGGACGTTTGTTCTGGTTTCTGGGTCAGGAAGACCAGCTGCTTCGGTCCAACAAAACCCGCTGACATTTCAACCTGCAGCTTCAAGTGTTTGGTTCTGTCGTGATGCATTCACTGTTCCACAGAAAAGTAGGACAGAACAGAACTCAACCGGCTCAGCCACAACTAATTATTTGACCATTTGATGTGACTTTAAGGAGAAAAGTCCATTTATGACTCACACCAGGCCTGAAGGTCCACAGGTTCTGAAGGGGCTTTTCAAGAACTGAGACTGACCTGGTCTGGGATGAACCGGGCTTCTGCAGAAGGTGGACCAGGACTTTCAGGGTGGGGTGCCTGCATGAAGACTCATGAAGTCCACCTCAGAAGACTCTGGTCCCTGGACGGGTGCTGGATCCTTCTTCTTCAGAGTCACGTGCTGACCCGTCAGGAGATCCTTTTGGGGGTGACTCCTCCATCAGGATCCACTCTGCTGGCTGTGTGTGTGTGTGTGTGTGTGTGTGTGTGTGTGTGTGTGTGTGTGTGTGTGTGTGTGTGTGTGTGTGTGTGTGTGTGAAAACAGAAGGGGTCCAAGAATCGAGCCCTGTGGGACCTTGCAGGAAAGAGGCACTGAAGCAAATACACTATTTCTAATATTAACACAGAAACTCTGTTAATGACATCACATGACTGACATGTCATATCAATCACATATCTAATCCAGTCAGAGAACAGATGGAATTAGCTGTCGGGGTGCATCACTTTTCTGAAACATAAGTCCTGGGATATCATTACTTTATGGGCTAGTGGAACAAAAACAAAATTGTTGTCCAGATATATATTTCTGAAAATCACTTTAGTTTACTATGGATAGTTTTCAGTCATGTGACCCACTAGCTGCTCTGAGAGGTAAAACATCGTGGTGCAAAGTGATGATCTGGAGTGACCATTAATGCTGTTGTGTCAAGGTGAAGAACCAGGAAATGTTGACAGCCATTGGAGTATACTCGTCTTTGTAGTAAACATTGGGTCAAAGGTAAGATTACAATTACTTTGTGGTTTTTGATTCGGGTGTTTAGTTCTGTGTGCTAAGGTTTTATTTAATTAAGATTAGTGGATGAGCTCTAATAACATAATGAGATGATGTTGAAAACATGCTAATGCTAAGATGCTAAATGCTGTCAACAAGAACAGACAAAAGTTTTTAGCTACCTGCACTAATCACATCGAAAATTAGTCCAGTAAACATCTCTGTCATACACAGTGTAACATTCAGCACAGATTAAATAAACAGACATCAAGCTATTGACCATCTAAAAAAAGGCGTTTTGAACTCAGAGTAAAAACCTTTCCTTTTGATTCCTCTGTGGTTACTTATGTGCGTGCAAACTGCTGATTTAGTCTTCATCAAACGATTTGTTGCTGACAGGTGCATATAAGTTCATGCAAGCACAACCACTGGTGTTAATCGTATTTTAATACTGACATTTGGTGAAAATACTGTACGTTTTATTATTTGTGAACAAGAACAAGGGACATGCAGAACTACGAGCAGCTCAGCAGCCTGCAGAAGAAAAAAATGGAGGAAAAGATGAAGGATGGAGTGGGCGTCAACATTGCTTCAGTTGAGGGCACAACTTCCACCTGCTGAGGATGAGCAACAGAGCAGCAACCACAGATGCAAGGACACAACTGAAAGTACAAAAACAATGCAATAAACTGAGGGTGGAAAACTGTAAGCTTAAAGAAATGATTAGATCAGGAATACTGTATTTGATGAATCTGCATTTGAACTGCATGATGATGACGGATGTATCCACATATATTTTTTTTTATTTATTTTATTTGACCTTTTTTGCAAGTCGGAATGTTTGAGAAGCAGTTTTCATTTATGACGTGACAGAGATATTTCAAATCATTTTAACCTTTACGATGTAATTTCTGCTACATATAACAGACTTGTCCTCTTTTCCACAACCGCTGCTGACACTGATGAGCCTGAAGATGAATCCTCTTTGTCTGTGCTGGGTTCTGTCCTCAGCCGACTGAACTCAGAGGATTTATGGACTCCCTCAGTCCAGGCGATGTCATTTTAACATAGAGGATTTGATGTTGCAGAATCTGTTGGACTGAAGATCCCAGCTTTCACTATAAGTCTTACTCCTCTGGATAAAATAGTGCACGTATGCTGTGCACTAACAAAACTGGCTCCCTCTGTTCCTTCAGGGTTAAACATCATGAAACATAAACAGGGTGATATTGTACAGTGAATTATATTTTCATTAAATAAATTAAACATTGATGCATCAATTATGTAAAAAGCTTTTATTAAAAGTTAATGTGGTGTTTTTGTGAATAAAATCAACTAATACTGTATGTGCAGCCTGGAATATTTGCGCTTCTATCATTATCGGAGGATGCTCCTGATCACAGCTACTGATGAGGAGGCCTCCTCTGTGTGGAGGCACTCCATCATCTTGGTGATATCTAGAATGTTCCAGTCCCCATCAAGAAGCAGATACATATGTTTACATAAACACAGGAACAAATTCTGATCTGCTTCAAACCTTTGTTGAAGAATAAAAAGCAAGAAAACAAGTCAATTCAGAGAAATAATATAAATATTTCATGCCACAGAATGCCAAGGTTGTGCTTGATAGAAGTGTTTATACTGAAAAGTTTTACTTTATTCTTTCTGTATTAATAATGAACATGATGGATGTCACAATACTGTATCTGTTGAAGTAGGCTCAATCAATCTGACAGTCATGTAAAGACTTGACCTCAGAAGCAGAATTCATTTCTTACAGAGCTGTTTGTCTTCACTAGTAACTGAAAGAGTTTATTATCAAAACTAAAAGTCAGATCAGATGCTTTTGGTAAGATTTGTAGCATAGATACTTTTCTGTGAAAGTTATTAAACACTGTATTTCTGTATCTCGCCCCAACCATTTATTTTATCAGTGCTAAATATAAAACTTTGTCTGACTGAGACATTTCCTGGACTCATTTTCTATCTGATGCTGGTAGATGAACCTTCCTGAGTTCGTACTTGTAAAATGAAACACACAGGAATAAACTACACATAGATTTTGGCTTTGAATCTGTAAACCGACTATCATAAAAAAGGTAATTTGTCTTATTACATATAATGATATAAAAATATAATTATATTAGCTGATGTAACTTAATAAATCATTTCCTGGATTGCAGTGACGATCTGGTCACGTTAAATAACGTCTTTAAATCAAAGTAAATTATTTATCAAACGGTTAAATTTTATCTATATCTGTGCACACATATAAACCAAAATAATTTTTGCTCAAAGAGTTTGTTTTATCTTACAGAAAAAAATATTTAATCCTTGATTTATTCATTATTGTTTAGATTGTCCGTTATTGTTTTACTACTTTTCAAACTAGTTATTCTCCAAAACATTATTCAGAGTCAGAGAGGTTTCATTGTCATCTCAGCTACGTACAAGTACAAACTGAAATGAAACAGTGTTCCCCAGAGCACGGTGCAACATAGATGGACATAAATATTAACCCTAACCCAACAACAAATTATCATTTGTGATGATCCATTTGTTTATATTTGTTGATGGTTCTTAGTTTGATTAATTCTTTTTCTGATCAAGTTTCACAAAAAATTTGTCTCATTTGGACAAATATTAATTTGCTTTGATATAGAATTCCCTGTAGGCAGCACGGTGGCGCAACTGGTAAAGCTGCTGCCTCTCAGTGAGAAGGTTGCCGGTTCACATCTCGGTCTGGGGGGCCTTTCTGGCTGGAGTTTGCATGTTCTCTCCATGCATGCATTGGTTTTCTCCGGGTGCTCCAGTTTCCTCCCACAGACAAAAACATGCATGTTAGACTGATTGGTAACTCTAAATTGTCTCTAGGTGTGAGTGA
>JARVGS010000672.1:30204881-30215687 GCA_031762315.1 Hypsolebias antenori
GTGTAGATCAGTGAGGTTGTGTATGTCAGTGAAGTTGTGTAGATCAGTGAGGTTGTGTAGATCAGTGAGGTTGTGTATGTCAGTGAGGTTGTGTATGTCAGTGAGGTTGTATAGATCAGTGAGGTTGTGTATGTCAGTGAAGTTGTGTAGATCAGTGAGGTTGTGTAGATCAGTGAGGTTGTGTAGATCAGTGACGTTGTGTATGTCAGTGAAGTTGTGTAGATCAGTGAGGTTGTGTAGATCAGTGAGGTTGTGTAGATCAGTGAGGTTGTGTAGGTCAGTGAGGTTCTGTACGTCAGTGAGGTTGTGTATGTCAGTGAGGTTTGTTCTTTCATGTTAAAGGTTCAAACCAACATGAAGGTGAAAGTTTAGAGACTCAATCAAACATTCTGATCAAAGTTAAATCATTAAAACCAGAGCTTCTGATAAAAAACACGTTGTCTGGTGGACTTTCTTACAAAGTGAGTTCACATGGGGTCAAAGGCCATTTTGTCTCCCAGATGTGTATATTGCTGCTCCACCTCAGCAACTTCACAGTTGATGACCACAGGAGCTGCAGCTGAAGAGTCTTCTCTGAAATCATTGACCATCATCTTTGTCTTAGAAACATCCAACTTTATGAAGAACACTCAATCATTCAGTGACGACCTCGACCACAGGACCAGGTCTGGGTCTTCATGCTCAGAGGGACAGAAGGGTTCTTCTGCTGTGCGTCAAAATAAAACACTTTTTCTGCTCAAGAGTTTGGCTCTCGATGAATCGAATCTTTTGATATTTTGTATCTAAAAGAACAAAACGTTCGGAAATCTGAAAGTTCATTTTAAAATGGATTTAATTTATTTTAAAATGGATTTAATTTATTTAAAAATGGATTTAATAATTTATAAAGTTTAGTTTTTTAATTTAAGCTAATGTTCTGCTACTTTAAGCTAATGTTCTGCTACTTTAAACTACTGTTCTGCTACTTTAAGCTACTGTTTTAATTTAAGCTAATGTTCTGCTACTTTAAGCTAATGCTCTCCTACTTTAAACTACTGTTCTGCTACTTTAAGCTACTGCTACTTTAAGCTAATGTTCTGCTACTTTAAGCTAATGTTCTGCTACTTTAAGCTAATGTTCTGCTACTTTCAGCCAATGTTCTGCTACTTTAAGCTACTGTTTTGCTACTTTAAGCTACTGTTCTGCTACTTTAAGCTAATGTTCTTCTACTTTAAACTAATGTTCTGCTACTTTCAGCCAATGTTCTGCTACTTTAAGCTAATGTTCCATAACTTTAAGCTAATATTTTGCTACTTTAAACTAATGTTCTGCTACTTTCAGCCAATGTTCTGCTACTTTAAGCTACTGTTTTGCTACTTTAAGCTAATGTTCTGCTACTTTAAGCTAATGTTCTACTACTTTCAGCCAATGTTCTGCTACTTTAAGCTACTGTTTTGCTACTTTAAGCTACTGTTCTGCTACTTTAAGCTACTGATTTAATTTAAGCTAATGTTCTGCTACTTTAAGCTACTGTTTTAATTTAAGCTAATGTTCTGCTACTTTAAGCTATTGTTTTGCTACTTTAAGCTAATGTTCTGCTACTTTAAGCTAATGTTCTACTTTCAGCCAATGTTCTGCTACTTTAAGCTACTGTTTTGCTACCTTAAGCTACTGTTCTGCCACTTTAAGCTACTGTTTTAATTTAAGCTAATGTTCTGCTACTTTAAGCTAATGTTCTCCTACTTTAAACTACTGTTCTGCTACTTTAAGCTACTGCTACTTTAAGCTAATGTTCTGCTACTTGAGGAACAGCTTCTACCCTGAAGCTGTTAGACTCATAAATCCATAACCAGAATAATCACTGTAACAAAATACAAATCACTGTAAAACCACTTTCCTTGGTGATATGTGCCTTACCTGTGCTGCTGATTATTTGTGCTGCTGATTACCTGTACTGCTGATTATCTGTGCTGCTGATTATTTGTGCTGCTGATTATCTGATTTTGATCTTTAAATCAACGTTTGGAGTCAAACCTAATTCAAGATGGCCACCGCAGCCAACTGAAGTGGGAAAAGACAAAAACGGCTCCACTCGGTGTGTTTTAGGTGTGGTAGTAGCTGAGAGTCATCCACAACACGCAGTCGGAGCAGAACATCTTGCCATGGAAGGTGGCGGGCGATATGCATTCCTCATGGAATGGTCGGTGTTGATCAACGAAGACCGTAACGTTTTTATTTTCTTCTTTCGGCTGTTCCCTTCAGGGCTCGCCACAGCGAACTAACGCACCCTTCCTGACTCAGCCACGGACAATGAGCTACCACAGCCTCTGTGGAGCAGAGAGCTGCCCTCGGGGGAGCAGATGGTGGGGGTAAGGGCCCAGAGTGGGGCAGATGAGGGTGGAGGCAGCTTTTCACCTTTACCACCCACATTTTGATGTTGTCAATCCAGGGAGTCAAACCTGCAACCTTCCGATCACAGGCCCACCTTCTCTAACCGCTGCACCACCACTCCCCAGTGGAGACTGTAAAGTATTTCCCTGTTAGTTAAAACTCTGCTTCTCAGAGTCGGACTCCTCGTATCCTTCTGGGCTTTATCTGCTGAAGCCGAAGGTTGACTCCCTGTCAGAGCACAGATTAACTGGCCCGTCACGTTGCCGCTCCGCCCGGGCCTTTCTCCTGCGGGAGGTCGTCGTCGGGGTCGTCTCCATGTCCACAGTGGAGCGGCCGCCCACCGACGCTCACAGAATACAGAACACCTCCAGAGCTGCTGCAGGACGCTCGTGTGGACTCTCACCATGAGCCTTTCTCCCCCCAACGTGAGTGTTTCAGGAACTTTTTACGGATAAAGTTTGTTTTTGAAGCCGCCGCAGACGCTTGGAATTAAACTGCGGCTGTTAATGTTCAGCTGTGACGTCACCTTTAGCTGTTTCAGTGCAGTTTTAATGAGTCTCATTAGAGAGTGGAGTTTAGCTGGAGCTAAAACTCTGTAACTTCTAACGCTTGGCGTCTGAGCTGTGAGTGACTCTCGGCTACTATCAGCTGCAGCTCAACCTCGGTTCATTAGACACAGCGGCCATCTTGAATCAGTTTGACTCCAACCATTGCTTTGAGTTTCACTAAAATGTGTCCTGTGGTTCAAATGATATTTTACTAACAGACAGGGCAATACACCTCATTGTCTGTCATTTACCTTTCAGTAGTAAGCAGTGTAAAAATATACTTTTCATTTATTTTTTCTTTGCATTTGTTGTTTGTTTTTGTTGTTCTCATTAAAGACACATTAGGTGAGCTGTAGCTTGTGGCTATAAAATAAAGACTATGTGGCCTGAAAAGTAAACAGTCTAATAAAAGTTCAGTTAGCAGAAAAACAATTAGATCCAGAGCATGTTAGCTGTTAGCTCTTTAGCCACATGCTGCGTAAACAACTTGAGACTCTGTCAAAGAGCAAAGTTCATTATTTTCGTGACTTAATCAATTATCTGTTTAAAATATTTTACTGGAACAACAAGACCAGAGTCCTTTTTTCTGGTAGTGTGCTTACTGTGAACCCAAATAGAGTTTTATTTTAAATCTTTAAAACTATTTGTCTTAAGTAAATATTTGCTAGACTTTGTCTTTTTAAACACAAAACTTTTTATCTGTTAGCTCTTTTGTTAGCTCCATTCTAATGCTCACTTCAGCTGGTTTTTGCTAGTTCATGGCTCTGGTTCATCCTAAATACAGCAGTGGATTTTATTCTGTGTGGTGTTTCCCCCCCATGAGTTGTCAGAGTTGGTACAGTCCCATAGGACCCCCCCCATGAGTTGTCAGAGTTGGTACAGTCCTAACATTCGGACATCGTGCAGGTTGCAGTTTGTTTTGTCGACCACAATGGAGCATTTAAGTCACATTGAGCCTCCTCATTTTTCAAGACACCAAACTCTGTATAGTATATTGTTTCCTTTTAAAATTTGTTTTTAGTTAAATATTTGAAAAAGTCTTTCTTTTTAACCCAAAACCCTAAAATGATTAGCTAATGTTTTATTAGCTTCATGCTAACGCTCACGTCAGTAGTTTCTAAATATTTGGTTTGTGCTAGTTCATCCTAAATACTGAATTTTACTCTGTATAGTATATTTTTTCCTTTTAAATGTATTTTTAGTTAAATATTTGACAAATTCTTTCTTTTTAACCCAAATTCCTTTTAGTTAGCTTCATGCTAAGTTTTACTTCTGGAGCCTTCTGTAAAATTTCAGTTTCTGTTGATTTTATATACTGTACTGTACTTGTATATTTAATTTTAAGTTTTCTACCCCTTTAAGTCCTTTAAACTATTTGTTTTAAGTAAATATTTGCCAAACTTCTGTCTTTAAGCCCAAACTCCAAAATGTTGAGCTGGTCTTTGCGAACTTGCTCCATTAGCCTGGTTTTAAACAGAACAATGACTCATCCAGTTGTTTTGAAGCAAACAGCATCACTGAGTCGTGTCATTCACATTTTTAAGAGGTTAAAAGTGTTTAGTAATCCTGATGATGCAGTCATCATATAATTTTATTTAAAACCATAAACAATGTGAGGTTATGTTGACAGAAGAGCCCGTCTCTTAGAAATTACATTTCTATAGCACTAATTTGTTTCACCAATTATGTTTGGCTGGGAAACATAATTAGGAAAACAAATTAGCGTTATTTAAGCGTCATTTGACGGAGACGGGGTTAGAGAGTAATGAGGAGAGAATTATAGCGTCTCATCCATCAGGCGTTTTACTTCATAATTACTTTAAAACAAAGAACTTTAGCTGATCGTGTAACACGACTTACTGTAATTCTTTCTTTTATCTCGTTGTCATCATACAGGAAATATAGTTTTTGCTCCCTGAAGCCCCCGTCGTCTTGTTTTAGTTTTAGCAGAGACCACATGTTTTTTTTTTTACTTGTGTTGGATCAGAAGCCGTGTCTGTCTGCTTCAGCCCGCTCCTGTCCTGAAGACATCACGTCCGCTAACGGAGGGGACGATGGCCGTCTCTAGTTTTTATGTCTCAGTGAAGCTCCCGGGACGCACTCGAGAAAAAGGAAACGTTTGTTAAACGAGACGCGGACGTGTTGACAATGTCTGAATCAGACGCGTCAAACGTTTTCAAACGCAGACTAAAAGCAAGTTATTTTGCTAACAGAGGGACAGAGATGTCATGATCGCCCACCTTCTCAAGGCAGATGCTGATACATATTTAAAGCTATCTGGCCACTGAAATGTGGGTTTGTGGAAAGGTTATGAACAAACAGTATCTTACCTGCAGTAGGTGGCTTTTTGACTCGCCTCAGTTTAGAGAAATGGTTAAATTTGGTATAAATTTATTCAAATTAGTTGCCATTCATTATTGGTAACAAAGTTAAACACATGGGAAACCTATTTCCTTTCTGTGCATACAATAAATGGTGACTAAAATTTTGACTGAAACGACGAGCTAAAGGCTAGTCAGAGCAGCCTTAAAATCAATGTGGGTCACTGCTGTATTAAAAACTTTACAGCCATTTACGCAAATGCTATTAAATAAATGTGTAGTGTGCACTTCAGTTCTTTATTTTATGAATATTTGCAAGTGGAAGTAGTAGCAGCTGATGGCTGTAGCACTTCCTGTGAAGCTTGAAGCACTTCCTGTTGAAATAGTTTAATGTGTCTGTTAACATTTTTCAAAAGAAGCACTATGAAACATTTGCAGTTGTAGTTTGATTTAAATTTAACTTGATTCATTCAAACTGAGATCATTAAAAATTTCATCTGCAACAGGTAAGATATTACGTGCTCGTACCCTCTCCACAGAGCCTCAGGCTGAAAACAGATCTGCTGATCAGAACCAGAACTTAAAATATAAGGGACGCATGAAGACTTTTGCACAGTCTGAGGTTTGGAGTTTCCTGTTTCGAAGTGAAATGTTCCTGTCAGACTTGGGTCATCGCTGGTCGTGAAACGTGGGTTTTATTTTGACGGTTAATAAAACGTTCTGCCTCCGTCTGTCTGTCAAGCCTCCAGAGTTCCAGAGAAACGAGGGACTTCCTGTTTCTGCTGAGAAACTACGGCAGCTGATAGAGGACAAAGTTCATCTCCTGCAGTCACTTTCTGCTGACGACCAGCAGGTAAAACACACGAGAATCCATTTTTAACTGTAACTCAGCACTTTGATTCATGAAATAAAGAGCAAAAACTCCTTAAAGTCCAACTTTAAACACGTTTATAAGAACTGGGGACGGCCACGTTCCACAGGACTGCAGAGTGGCAGCACCTTTCATTATCCACCTAACAAACAGTTTCCTAACTTTAATATTTTACTCTTCCATCAGCTTTAATGTGGCCCGGACTGCAACGTGTCCCCCAACCATGTTATATCAAAACGACCAGCTCAGCACCGTGATGTGTGCTATTACTTTTATTGGTGTTTTGAGTTACCATGGCAACAAATTTTGCTAACAAAGACGCCATGTTTGCCATTTAAAACGCCTGACGGGACTCTTGTCACACTAACCACCGCTGTGAGGTCACAAGTGTAGAGTTCCCTGAAGAAAACAGAAAGTCACTGTTGGATTCGTTTGAAATCAGAAAGTAATTATCAATTAACCGTTGGAGCCATTTTGATTCAAGATGGCAGCCTCAGCAAACCCAACTTTGACCATAACTCAGTCATTCTTTGAGATACTGAGCTGAAATTTAGTATGGTTGTAGCTGAGAGCGACTTGTTATACATTCCTAATGCTAATGAAATATCCAAGATGGCCGCCTGAACTAAAAGGGATTCCGCTGAAATGTGGTGAGCTGGTAGCTGAGAGTGAGCCCAACACCTCGTCCTGTCAGATCACAGTTTACATCGGCAGCAGCCTGGAAGTCCCCGTCCACGTTTCTCCAGGAACCTTCTAGTTTGTTTTATTGGCATTAAAAATGAGATCAAATTTAGATGTGATCTGAAACTTCATGAAGCGAGGTTCTCTCTGCAGATCATGACCTAAAATTACTTTACTCTGGTTTTTCACCTCGTTGTGTGTCAAACAAGCAGCTCAAGTCGATGTAAAATAACACAATTAATGAAGCTGAAACTCCTCAGTGGGTTCAAAGTTTATTTTACTGTTTTGGAAATGCAAACGTTGTCACAAACGTTCAGGAGTTGCGGCGCTGCAGAGATGAGCCCGAACGGGTTTTTCCGTTTGGATCTTTCCACTTTTTTTTTTTTAACAAACGTGATGTTTGCCTGAGAAGGTGGTGTCGGTGTGAGTCAGCACACAGCTGACAGGGTGGATCCAGGTGATCGAGTTCTGCCAGGAGGACGAGTCCAGCTCTGGTTCTGGTTCTGGTTCTGGTCCAGCTCGTCACGTTTTCAGATCATGTGTGTTCGTCCATGTTTTGTGTTGATCTGTTCCAGCTGACGTGTCTCGGTCTCTGTTTTTATTATTTTGCTTCATTTAATAAAACTGCTTGTTTACGATGATTCTTGAAGCTTTAAAATCTTCACTGAGATATTTTTGATCTTTACGTTATAAAGGAAGGTTACTCAACTGGTGGACCGGGGGCCACATTTGGCCCGCTGGTGAGCTCAGTACAGCCCATCTGCGAGTTGATTTAAAATAAAACTAATTTTAAATGGACAATAAATGACCTCTGACCCCTGATCAGTAACTGGACCACTGAGCAATTTAGTTGAATAGCTCTGCTTTAAAGTGAATATTCAGATCTTTAGAAGTGAAGTTTTGTGGGAAAAAAATATCTTAACTGTTGTAGATGACTCTTTACATGACCCCCGTCTGGAAAAATAAAGTTAAGATCCGTCACAATTTATGAGCTAACGGCTAATCAAGTAGAGCTAAGACCGAGGTGAAGTCCTGTCTTTTAAAAACAAATTCATTTTTTAATCCCACACTCAGTTATTTACAGCACTAACTGCAGCAGCTAGCTGTAGCACTTCTTCTGTAGCCTGGGACACTTTCTGTAGGAAAATCATATTTCTGCTGAGAGTTAAAAAGATGTTTAAAAAAAGTGTATTCATGAACCAATGATTTCTTCTTGATTAGTTTAAGTTTTAATCTGAGCTGTTAGCTTAGCCGAGCTAGTTGAGTCAAACTAATAAGTTTCTTCAAACAGGAACAATTTAAAAAGTTCTCTCCACCAAACAAGACATAAAAATGTAAAGTCTCCACAGAATCCTGCTGCGAGCGTGTGAAGAATGTAGCCTTCAGCCCTAACATGTTTGGGCGTTGTTGCTTTCAAGTGACTGTTAGCAAAACACCACTAAGAATAAATGCTTCAAAACAAGACAATACATTAGTGCAAATGTCACATTTTAGTAAACAAAACTTTTTATTATCTACATTTGTCACAAGCACACAGGATGTTTGATTGTTAAGGCTTATCTCAGGATTTGAACCAAGCGTGCTAACTTTAACTTTAACAACAACAAAAAAAGGCGGGAAATTTTAATTCCAGCATATTTGTCATCCAGACTATTTAGTTAGTTTTTTTCTTAACAAAGTGTCGATCGTTCACAAATAATCAACATACATTTGCATGATTCCATTGTACTCTGTTAAGAGAACAAGTTTTTATCTGATTTTTTTTTTAATGTGATGTTTTGTACATTAGCTAAAACTAGCAAGGAGTTTAAAAAAAAATCTGGCCATTTGACTTTAATAAAATGTTTTCTGCAAACCATGTTGCCCCCTCCTAGTCCAAGTCATACTTTTAAATTGGTTTAATTGATTTGACATTTTTAGGGATCATCTATACTTTTTGTTACAGATTTTTATCAACCATGCTAACTTTAGCCTGCATTAATCCATAAGGATTGTAGCAGAGAGTTTGGATGATCCTGAGTTAATCCAGCTAGTCCCAAGTGTTGTTATGACGTCTGCGTTTCAGGGTTTGGTGTTTGAGCAGAACCCAGGACAGGAGGGACTGCTGAGGTTTGCTGTTCTGAGTCAGGAGCTGACCTTTCACCTCCAGCAGCTGCAGAACCAGACTGAGCAGGAGCTCAGCAGCATCCAAACTCAGTGAGCAAAATTATTCTTTACGCTGATGATGACGAGTTTACAACTCTGAGACTGTTCCTTTATTTCCAGGACAGAAGCTGTGCTAATGCTAGACTCTAACGATAAACACTAATGCTAGACCCTAATGCTAGATGCTAACAATAAACATTAATATTAAATGCTAATGCTAGATGCTAACGATAAACACTAATGCTAGATGCTAATGCTAGACGCTAACGATAAACATTAATACTAGATGCTAATGCTAGACGCTAACGATAAACACTAATGCTGAACGCTAATGCTAGATGCTAACGATAAACACTAGTACTAAATGCTAATGCTAAATGCAAATACAAAATGCTAATGCTAAATATTAATACTAAATGGTAATGTAAAACTAGATAGTTTTTAAATTTAAAATAGTACATGTGAAATTAAATGTGAAATATAAATTGGACTTTTTAGTGTGATGTTTGGTTGATTTACTGATTATTACTGTAACCTGAACTGGGCTATATGGACTGAACATATTTATTTAGATGAAACTGGAATAAATAGGAATAAGCTGTCTTGAACTGGAATCTGTTTTTTGGAGTTAGTGGGAATTAGACTGACATTTTGTACACAAATCAAACAAAAAAAAATGTTTTTGACTATTACAAATAATTTTATCTGAAATTAATCTGATTGAATTTCAGTATTGTTGAGTTGGATCATTGTTGAATTGAAATGGATCTTTTTTAAATTGGACCATTGTTGGATTAGATTATTATTAAAATGGAATCATACTGATTGTATTGAACTTATTTTGAATGTTTATTGTTAAGACTGAAAAGAGAATAATTTGAATAAAGGAGGATCGTCCTGACATTTTGACACTTGTTTTGAATTGGATTGGATTTAATTGAATCAGAAGTTCATTGAATCAGACTGTCTTTAAATAAAATTACTTTAATCAAATCTACTCAGTTAGGGCTCTAATGTGAATAGAGTTGGTCCTGAAGTAGACTTTACCTATTCTGAATTAAATTGGATTGAATTGGAGCTTAATTATTTGAAATGAATGTGATATTTATGAGCAGCTGTTTTGGTTTAGAATTGGATTGAACTGATGTTTTTGTTTAGAATTGTTCAGTTATATTTGCTGTAAAATAAGGCAAATCTTATTTGGGTTGGATTGGTTTGAATTGGACCATCTTTGAATTGAGTTGGATTGTTTTTTTAATTGATTTACTTGGATGAAAATCATTTGGAACAGATTTAACTTGGATAAATTTGACGCACCCAGAATTGTACTCATCTTGAATCTGATGAATTGGACCACTTTAATCCAATTGAAGTCGGATGATGTCATTAAGTTTTTAAGCTGTCTAAAGTTACCAAACTTTTGGCAAAGACACTCTTCTTACTCCAACCATCTTGACACTTCGTCTACAGTTTATATGTCAAAACGTAGGGATTATTGTTCTCTTCCTCTCCACTGGCGTCCCTCTGCTGCAGGACTGATGGATTCCACTAAAGTCCCCCCAAGGGCAGCGTACGCCCAAACCCCCATTGACTTCAGTCTTACCTCAGGCTTCAAAACATGATGGGAGGGGTCACGTCTCCTACATGCACCATTGTAGGAACACGTGAAAATGTGTTGTAAACAACAGACTGTACTGTAGAGTCCATCATATCAAGATACTGAAAGCTCTTTACACAATCTGTGTACTCATTTACAGCACTCTACTACACACATTCAGACAACACTCTACTATACACATTCATACAACACTCTACTACACACATTCATACAACACTCTACTACACACACATTCATACAACACTCTACTAC
>JARVGS010000672.1:30435829-30449318 GCA_031762315.1 Hypsolebias antenori
ATATCACGAAATTTATCGTTATCGTGATAATGCTCTGAAATATCACAATATAATTTTTGAGCCATATCGCCCACCCCCTACTGCCATGACACCATTGTTGTTCAGAGTTCTCCTCATGGTGGACTCATAAACATCAGTCAATGTGAGAGAGACCTTCAGTTGTTAGAAGTTACCCTGGACTCCTTTGTGACCTCAGGCACTATTCCACACCTTGCTCTTGGAGAGATCTTTGTTGGTCCACCACTCCTGGGGAGGGAACTATGGACTTGAACTTTCTCCATCTGTCCACAGTCTGTCTGACTGTGGGTTGGTGGAGTCCAAACTCTTTACAGATGGTTTGTAACCTTTTCCAGCCTCATGAGCATCAACAACTTTTTCTGAGCTCCTCAGAAACCTCCTTTGCTCCTGTAGCTTTGGTTGGCGGCTGCAGGAGCTGTTGAAGGTCCAGCATGGTGTGTTGTCTGAATGAATGAGTTGCAGCTGCAGCTGTTACAACATATCTCCAGAACTTTTCTGTGCATTTGGATGATTTTTCCAGGGTCTGGGTCGTCTGTGTGAGCGCTTCCCTGTGGTCGCCCATTCCGTCACGACGTCCCTCAGAGATTTCTTGGTGGTGCCCTCTCCTGTCCTGGTGAAGCTGTACAAATACCACAGCCAGTACACAGTACCAGGTAACAGCACAAACAGCAGCCAAGTTATTCATCACTAAACGCACAGCCAGACGTTGTCCCCCCCCCTTTCTAAAATGGTCTTGTTTGTTTTGAAAAGGAGGCGGTGAAATTAAAATCCATGTGACCAACGAACACTTTCAGTCCACCCTCAGCACCAGCTCCAGCAGGAAGAGCCAGCCCTCCATGTACGAGCAGCTGCGGGACATCGCCATTGACAACATCTGCAGGTCAGTTCATGCTCAGTGGATGAAACGCACCTGCAGGCGCAAGTCTCCTGCTCTTCTTTCATCACTGCGACACACCGCTCACACACACCTTCCTGCTGCCCCGGTGGTCTTCTTCAAAATAAATGTTGACTTCCTGTTTACCGATGGGAAAATGTTCAATGTTAGTGACATGTTCTGAGAGGTTCCTCTTCCTGTTCCCTTCTCGAGTTTCTGAGTCGGACTGTCTGATGGTAAACGTTAATGTCGGGGCGGATATGGAGCAGTGGTAGGGCAGCCAAGTTGCAACCAGAAAGTCACAGGTTCAACTCCCTGCATTCCCACATGTGTTGTCCTTGAGCAAGACACCTTTTCCATCTCTGCTTCACCTGAGTGTCGCTCATGTGCGATTGGTTAAATGCAGAGCACACGTGTCGTCATTGCAGGGAACATACGACGACGACAACGCCCCGCCCCACTTTAACCTAATGGGGTTAAAGTGGGGCGGGGCGTTGAGCGGAGTCTGTGCCACGATCCTCACAGGAAACAGGCCGAACTCTTTCAAAATGCACAAGAAGCAACAAATGTCTTCACAGCCAGAAATGTAGGAGGTGCCTGTAAAGCCTTAAGCTAGAGTGATGTACATGCTCTGTTGTCTGGCCGATTATTAACGCTCGTTAAACTTTAACCAAGTTTGTTTGAGCTGTTTTTCATTGACCAGAGCTGAAAGCAGTCAGATGAAACAGAAATAAATGAGTTGTTAAGAAACCTGGTCCAGACGTCTGGTAAGGACACACCCTAAAACCCTGGACACTTTTCTAGAGAAGTCTTCCAGGCATGTCCAACTGGGATGGGAGCTCTGGGAAGATCCAGGACACCCTGGAGACTTTTTTCTTCTGGTCTGGGAACCTTGGAGTCCTCCCAGACGAGCTGGAGGAGGTGGCTGTGGAGAAATGTCTAGACCTCCCTGCTCAGTTTTGTGCCCCCGAGACCTGAGTCCAGAACAAGAGGAGGGTCGGTTGGTCCTGCCGCCTATGAGGAGCCTAAGGATAGGAGTTCTTACATTTAAGCTTTATACGCTTTCTTCTATAGTTTTTTATGTTAACCAGGTGTTACCATATGCCCTCACACACAACTCAGCAAAACAAAGCTTGAATCCTTTCTCAGCATCCACACCTGCTACCTTTCCTCCTGGTCTTTTTACCTGTAGGTGCCTAAAAGCTGGCCTCACCATGGACAGTGTCATCGTGGAAGCGTTCCTCGCCAGCCTGTCAAATCGTCTCTACATCTACCAAGAAAATGACAAGTAAGTCGGAAACAACTGAACTGCCTTTTCTGACAAAATGTTGAGCGACATTAACAAAGTTGAAACTGAGTCGTTTCAATGAGGAAAACAGAAGTTACTAAAGCAAAAAGACTAGAAAGTTCCTGGAGAAACTTTGATGGCACTGGAACTGCCATATTGCGGCCATTTTAAATTTTGATTCGACAGTACTGCAGTATGTGTTCACTCTCAGCTGTAACCACACCAAGTCTCTATGTATAAAAATGACTGAGTTAAAGCCATTTAAATGTTGCTTTGGTGGCCATCTTGGATTTTTTAATTTGAATTCAGTATTTATTGGGCATTGTTCTCAACAACCACCACACCAAATTTCAGCTGAACAACTCTAAAAACCTCAGAGGCTGTGAAGAGTTGCGTCAGTTGTTTAGAACGGGGTAAAACGGTGCCTTTGTTTGTAAATTACGTCACCATGGTAACTGGAAATGCCAATAAAAGTTACAACACACATCACGGTGCCGAGCCGGTACATGTTGTGGTTCGAGCTGCATTAAAGTTGACAGAAGGGTAAGATATAAAGTTAAGAACCGGTTGTGAGGTGGATAAAAATAGGGGGCGGGGCCTTTCAAGACGGTCCTCAATGTTTTCGGTGGAATAGAAGAGATCTTGATATAACGTCAGCTGATCTAAACATTTTGATGTACGAATAGCACAACGTTATTGTGTTTGTCAGTTCAAGAAAACAGAAGCTGCTAAAGTTGTCCCCTCGTCTTTCCCAGGGACGCCCACCTTATCCCGGACCATACCATCCGGGCTTTGGGTCACATCGCCGTGGCACTACGGGACACCCCCAGAGTGATGGAGCCCATCCTGCAGATTCTGCAGCAGAAGTTCTGCCAGCCCCCGTCTCAGCTGGACGTCCTCATCGTGGACCAGCTGGGCTGCATGGTCATCACTGGAAACGTGAGTCCCCGCCTCAGTACTGACACATGTTGTGATGGACTGGTACCAGCTCCTCAGAGGTTCCACATCATGTCACCAGAAACCTTTGATCTTGTGCCAATACGACTTCTAACCAAGAGGAAACTAAGCGTCATAAAAATGCTTGGTGAGAATTTTTAGCTAAGGTAAGGGAGCAGCTGAAAGAGAAACGACAGCAGCAATATTTAGATAAGTTGTTAATGTCAACGTCCTAACGTCACAGTGTTGTGTGTCGATGGGGCGCAACACATTTGTGACAAACATTATTTAATATTTTTGTAGAGGGACATCCTTTCCTTAAAAATTGCATATGAAAAAGCTAAAATGTTCTTTTGGCTTAACTGGTTCATTTATTTTTGTGATTTCTTTTAGCAATACATCTACCAGGAAGTGTGGAATTTGTTCCAGCAGATTAGCGTCAAGGCAAGTTCACTGGTTTATTCAACCAAAGATTATAAAGACCACGGTTACCGGTGAGGACACCTCAGATACACTCACACTTCAAATATTCACCATGTGCCTGCCTGACTGTTGTGTTCATAAAGCCCCCGTGGATTTAGCTCCTGTCGGTTCACTCAACCAGTCACTGATCAGAGAAGTGGCTCTGTTTTAACGACCGCTAACAGGAAGTGATGTATCACTCTGGTCATCGTGTCTATCTGTTGAAGTATTGTAAAGAATGAATTAAAAACTAGTTCAGATGTGATTTGTTGTTGGTTTTTGTTGTTGTTTGTGCAGACACTGCTCCCTGGCTGTGATCAATGCTCTGGGAAACATCGCCGCCAACCTCCAGGCGGAGCAGATGGTGGACGAGCTTCTGGTCAACCTGCTGGAGCTTTTCGTTCAGCTCGGCTTGGAAGGGAAGAGAGCCAGCGAACGGGCCTCGGAAAAAGGCCCAGCCCTGAAGGTCTCACTCACTTTCATCATCTTCTCGTGTGGAAGGGTTGAAGGAAAATGTTTCTTTAGAAGATTTCTGATCCTGTCTGGTGGTTTTGGTTCAGTCGTTGATGCCTCATGAGCCATGGCGTCAGTCAGCGTGGAGTTTGGTGTCTTGTAGAAACAAAGGCAACTAGACGTCATTCAGACGTGCAGAGGGTTAATGTTATGTAGCTTCATAAGTGACTGTTGGATGTACAGTCGTCCCTCGCTCTGTTGCGGCTTCACTGTATCACCTTTTAAAAAAATATAACTAATTCTGTATCATCGGGTTTTGTATTACGTACTGTATGCCACTACCGCTTGCACAAGTGGAGGAGGAAGCCACCTCTCCTCTTCCCTGTGCGTGCTCACTCCTGCTATGTCACATGCACGGCCGCACCACGCCGCTCTCTGAGTCTGTTTGTGCAGTTCAGAGATCACTCTGAAGGACGTCCTCTGCTCAGCGCCTGTCGTGTGTGAGGCTGTTTCACAGGTGTATGATTCCTCTGGCTCTCAACCTCCAGAGGGGCTTGGAGTTCACTCCACCAGTGGAATCTCATCCTCCACTGCTCTGCATGGTCAGTGCAGGACATCTGCACAGCAGCTTCCTGGGCTTCTCCGTGCTCATTCATCTGTTTTTATCTGCGTGATGTCTCCAGCCTCTCCCTGACTCACTCTGTCCTCAGAGTTTGTCAGAGTGATGATGCAGATGTTCCGTGAGGTCTCCATCCTGCCTGTCCTCACAGCAGCAGGGTTTATTTCAGCCTTCAGTCTGACGCAGAGATGATTTCTCTCTCTGGTACATCTGAGGTGCACAGTATATCTTAGTATATCACAGGTTAACACAGTATTTCACAATATCATGCAAAATGATCTGAAGCTCTCAACCTTGATCTCTCTAAGTGGCTTCAAACATCTGTTAAGTTCCTGGGAAAAACCAATGCAGACATGGTCCTGTTTTTAGTTTTCTACATCACTTTACAATCTAGCTTTTTTTGGTTACATTTTTTAAATATTATTTTATTTTCACTTGATATTCTCAATTTGTACACATCCTTTAGAATGGTCTATTGTTGTCTTTGTTGTCTACTGTTGTCATCATTCTTTGTTAAAATCAGGTCTCTCTTGTAAATGAGTCCCAGAGGCTCAATGGGATTAACCTGTATAAATAAAGGTTGAATGGATTTAATAGGGAGCCATTTGTACAGCTGGTGTAATTTGCCATTATGCTACCAAGGTTCAAGTAAAATGATCCAAGCCTAAAGATCAATCTTTTCCATGTTTTTTTTTAAATAAATTATGCATCTTTGTTCTCCAAACCTATATTTTCTGAATTATGGTCTATTGTTTGTACATGTAAGGCATATTTCCAAATTGACATCAGCTGCGTTTAAATGTCCACTTTCAAACTCGGTTCCAAGAAGACATTTTCTCCTGTCCGCTCTTCTGTGAAGGTCATATTTGTTCAGGTGTTGCTGTGCCGTATAACACTGCAGCTCCGTTCCAGTTCTCAGGAGACTTCAGTGATTACATCCTAAGAGTTTCACTGTAATCTGTTCTGTCCATGAGATATTTTGCTAATACGACAGATGAACACACACAAACAGATGTGCAAAACTCCACTTGCCCTTTTGCCTAGTGGTTGATAAATACAGTATATGTCCATTTCTTTAATTGTTAGCACAGTTTGTGGCAGAAAATTAACAATATTAATCAAACTGATTGCACTTAGTTAATGTAATATGAAATAAATGTCTTTGAAGCATCCCCACAAAGTAAATCTCACGCTTTAGGGGACTTTTCACCTTGCATTTCTCCTCCGGTGCTGGTCATCCCAGCAGGAGGTGGCTTGGCGCCAACATTTCTCCTAAAGTCTTTCAGCCACAAGGCTGAGGTCACTTCATTGGGTTTGTGACACGTAGCAGAGAGACAGAAGCAGCAGAGAAAAGGATAGTCCAGAGCAGGCCCAGCAGGGGTCCGTATGGGAGCTGAGCTGAGCGGAGAACAGGTGATTTGTTCGTGTCTGTGGCCCAGGTTGACTGATCATGCACCACGGCACACAGAGGGAGGTCTGTTTTTAATCTGTGTGTTCACAGCGCTGCAAGAGCCAACAGCTCATGAAAGCCTCCGAGAAAGCTGCTCAGGTAGGAAACAGTAAAACTGTCTGGAAGAAGGCCTTTAAGACAAACAGACGCCATCTTTATCAACGGCTGCCGAAAGCCCATCATGTTTTTGCTTGTGTCTATGAGTTTGTGTTTGTTTGGCTGTCTGTCAGCAAAATATCTCATGAGCTGCTACTCAGATTTAACAAAACTTTCAGAAAATAAACTTTGGATGTACATTGACGTGTCACTGACGTTTGAAGTCAACCCTGTTCAAGATGGCCGCCACGGCAAAGTGCCAAAAATGACTATCACTCAGCCACTTTGACAGATTTTGAGCTAAAACTTGGTGTGGTAGCAGCTGAGAGTCAACCTCAACACATACTCAGAGCACTAATTAATGGCATAAGAACTATTTTTAATACTTCACACTATTTGCCATAATCTCTGCCTATCTGTTTGCAAAATATCTCATGAACCACCTAATGGATTTTAATGAAACTTTCAGAAAGTAATCATGATATTAACATTTACAGCTGATAAACTTTTGGAGTCAACCCAGCTAAAGAAGGTCACCCAGACAAATAAATTAAGAAAACACATAAATGGCTCTAACACAAACAATTTTACCGATTTTCAGTTAAAATTTGACGTGGAAGAAGCTGAGATTAATCTGCAACACATATATACTGTAATTTGTAACTAATTAAAAAAATCAACATTAATTGTTAGAGTCAACACTACCTAATAGCAAAACATTTTATGATCTACAGGACATAACTGGTGAAACGCTCAGAAAACAATCACTGGATGTGCATCTCATATTAATTACCATTTAGAGTGGACTCAATGTGTAACATCAAACAGACAGTAAAAAAAAAACAACTTTAGTCATTTTGGATTTCACCCAGTGGCTTCACTTTGACCCAGAGGCAAAGCGTGTTGAGCATTTTGACAGTAAACTGAGAGATCTGTCTTTATCCATGACGAGCCATTTGCCCAGAGCAGAGCAGCCAGTCCATTAGTATAAAGAGAGGTAAAGACGTGGGGGAGGCTCTGCAGTCTATTTCTTTCATTAGTGCCTTGTTTGCAGAAACTGACAGGAGAAGGGGGAAAAAAAAAAAACAGACAAGTGTGTAAAGTGTCTGATTTGAATTCATCTCTCAGCAAAGGGTGCTTTGTGTACGTTGAAATACATTTATTCCCCCCTGATGCTCCAATTGCCTGATTTACATCCTTGCTAATCCCTGTGTTCTGAATCCATTTTCTTGTTCGAGCCTTGCCGCTGTCACAGCTCATTTGAAATGCATCATTTACTCACTGCCCCCCCCTCACTTGTCTCCGACAAACATCAAACACGCTTCCGACTATTTTGAGCAGCTTGGAGCTTTTTAGCCAAAAATAAACTGGCTGGAAACGGAGAAGCTGGTCTTGCAGCAGTTTTAAAGTAGCATAAACAAACCATCAGGACATCGGTGAAGGTGTCATAATGTCTGAATCAGAGACACGAAGAACCACCTGTGTTGAGCCACAGATGAATTGATAACTAAATTAAAGATCTAGTATTTGTTGAAGAATGTGTAATATTTGCTGCTTGTCGTGCCAGCATTTAAAACTAAAATTGTGATTGTAACTGGAACATATCCTGAAAATACAGGTCTGTGCAGTCTCAAGCAATATGGAGATCTTGTACCATCTCTTAAAAGGGAATGTGTTGTACAATTAATTTTAGCTCAGTACGTATGATTTTCTGGGTTATAGCCGTTTTTGTGTTGGCTAAGTTTGCTTAACACACAAGATCCAGGCATAAACAACATTGTCTCTTGCCTTCAGCTATGTGTCATAATAATGCAGAATGTTGTCATATCTTCTATTTAGATATTGCTTTTTTAATTAATTAATTATTTTTTTCAAACAAAACTAATCTAGTTAATAAAAGACCAATGTTTAAATCTCCATGGATACTATATTTTTTCCCTGTTAATGATTCAACAGTTTTTTATCTTTATTGTTTGTTTCTACCAACCCCCACATTAAAACTGTTACTAGACCCACCTTCTTCAACCTTCGTAATATCGCTAAAATGAGAACCATCTTATCTAAAAGTGATGCGGAAAAACTGATTCTTGCATTTGTCACATCTAGACTGGACTATTGCAAATGGTTTGTTATCTGTGTGTTCTTCTTTAAAAAATCTTCAGTTGATCCAAAATGCTGCTGGAGTTAGTGGGAGAGATCATATCTCTCCAGTTTTAGCTTCTCTCCACTGGCTCCCTGTCAAATCCAGATAATTCAAAATCTTACCTCTAACCTACAAAACTCTCAACACCCTATCTCCATCTTATATTAGAAAAACTGTTGTAAGCTCAGTCATTAAAATGTTTCTCACTTAAAGAAACTGGTCCAGATGACACGATTTAACATTTTTTGTTATATATTAGTGATCTTGTTGTTCCATATTGTTATATACTTGTGGTTCCCAGAGTTTCCAAAAGCAGAATGGGAGGAAGATCTTTCAGTTATCAGGCTCCTCTCTTGTGGAACCAACTTCCAGTCTCTGTCCATGAGTCTGACACATTGTCCAGTTTTAAGACTCTCCTTTTTGCTAAATCTTATAGTTAGGGTCATCTTGGGTTTCCTGAGCTGTCCCCTAGTTGTGTTGCTATAGGCTTAGACTACTGGAGGACAAACTGACCACACTTTTTCACTCTGCAACTGTCTTTACTTACTCTGCACAACCTGTATTGTATATGTAATTATTTTTTTCTATCCTTAATATGTGTTTTTTTTATCTTTCAGGTACACCTGAACCTATATCTGGACCAACCATTCTGTGGTCGTTTGTCTATCTTTTATGTCCTCTCAAACCAGCCAGTCAAAGCAGATGTCTGCTTGTCCTGAGCCTGGTTCTGTTGGAGGTTTCTTCCTGTTAAAAGGAGTTTTTCCTTTCCTCCACTCTGGGCCCTTGAGCATGGCCCTTAACCCTCACCATCTACTCCCCTGGGCGTCCTAGATGGCAACTCTCTGCTCCACAGAGAGAGCTGTGGTAGCTCGCTGGCCATGAAGGGTGACCGGTGTAAAAACAATCGTCTTCGTATGAGTTAGTTTGTTGTGGCTATCCCTAAGGAAAGGAGTCGCAGAGAGAAGAAGGTTGTGTTGAAGTAGCTTCACAATCAAAAACAAAGTAGAAAATAAGGCTGTCTAATCCAAACAAACCTGAGCCATTCAAGTTTTTTTTTAGGACATTTGTCCATTTTAGTGTATGAGAATAAACAAACAAACAAAAAAATTGGATTCCCAGGTCCATTCTCATGAATTTGTTGTATGGTGAAATGGTCTGAAGAGGGTACAGATGATGTGTGGATGGATGGTCTGAAGGAGCGACAGCGTGACGTCACGTCTTTATGGAAATATGCCCCGGTGAAGCCCCGCCTCTCCGCCCGGCTGACATCAGCTCGAGCTCCTCTGTTTCCTCCAGCCCTCGGTGTATCCGCTGGCCAGCACCGTCACCAGCGACAGCTCGACAGGAACGGACTATTATCGCCTCCTTTTCCCTTCATGGTATAAAAGTAGACTTCCTTTTCACCAGGTAAGCTTCCACCATTCTACCGTTTTATTTTTATGTTCCTGCCAGAAACGATGTTTTTCGAGGCAGGAAAATGTTCCTCCACTTGGGAGCGACAGGAACTTTTCACAGGGCGCGAGTCGTGCGTATTTTTCAGCTGTTCGAGAGAAAACGATAGACGTGTATTCCTTGGTGTGGTCATAGTTTTCCACAGAGGCTTTTTTACCTTCTGTATTTCCGACTCGCTGTTGTTTCTCGTTTGTGTTTCGTACCTGAGATAAAACTAGCGGTCTTTGCGCTGGAAGGCACCAGCTGCTGTGTTGCGTTCACGTTCCCCTCAGTGTGTCAGAATCAGGCTTGGAAAACAACTGCATGTGTCACAACCTTATGGTCTTTATAATGGTCTTCGTTTAGTGGGGCTGTGCCTAAACTGAGCAGAGGGACTGGTTGCCATGACATCCAAAGAAACACAAGACTGATTTCAAGTCAGGAGTTCACCCTCTTCATCTTCACAGCATCAAAAGCTGCTGCTCAGGAAAAGCTTTTTACAAGATCTACTGTTGGATCTGGGCCCAGACTCCCAGGGACCCCCACAGGTCCTTGCTGACAAAACCTGTCACAAAATGCAAACGTTATATTCCCTCAGGCTTTTCAAGCTGCTTGATGTGTTTTTAATTATTTTGGTGTAATGTTCTGCTTTTTCATTTACCCTTTATTTATACAGGTAGTCTCATTGACTCACGAGAACTCATTTTCAAGAGAGACCTGTTTTTGGGAGCAGATGGTGGGGTTTTTTAGGGCCTTGCTCAGGGGCCCAGAGTGGGGCAGATGAGGGTGGAGGCAGGTGTGGGTGTGTCACCTTTTCCGCCCACATTTTGATGTTGACAGTACTGGGAGTTGAACCTGCGTCATGTGAATGCAAAACTTGTTTGAATCAAAGACCAAGCACCTCTAGATGAAATGCTGCTGTTCATTTTAAAAACATGACTTTTAAACTAAGTCTATCTGAAGGACAAAGTTTTTAGTCGTTTTGGTCAGTTAGACATAATCCTATGTGATGGTTAAGTATGTGTTTTGAATGACTCAGCTACCACTACACATAATTTTAACTGCAAACATGTAAACTCATGGAGATATAGCCTGTTTTGTATGTACTAAGTGTGATTAGCTGTGGCAGTTGTCTTGAAATGGATTGACTCCAAACATTAAAATGTAGATGCACAGCCACTGATTCCCTATTGAGCCCTTTTTTTATGGTTCATGACACATTTTGCTAACAGGCAGATAAGAATGAGATCAACAGTTATGACCAAAGTTTTAGTCTAAACCATTGCACGTTGTGTAGTGCTCTAAATATATGTTGCAAATAACTCTCAGCTACTTCTACACCAAATTTCAGCTTAATATCTATAAAAATTGACTGTGTCAGTGGTCTTGCTTCCAAAATTTTCCAAAAATGAACAAGTTGTAGATCAGGGGTATTCAATTAAAACTCACTGAGGTCCAGTTACAAAAATTTTGTCCTAGTAATAGATCCAAACGAAAGTCCAACTTTTATCTTATGATCTTGCCCACATATATTCATTTTCACTGTTAACAAACTGCACTTTATAGTAAACAACTAGCTCCATAATTAGAAGTAGTCCCAGATAAATAAATGTAGGGCATTTATTTCAGATTAAAACAGAAAGCTCAGAATAAAATACATATTAAATGTGCAAACAGAGCACAATAAGCCTTTTTCTCTTAAATTGAAGAGGTCAAGCTTAAAGAATTAAAGGCTTACACTTAAAGTAAAAAAAAGTTAACATCTTTAGAAAACAGAAAACAATTAAAAAAAGTGTAAACTAACAGAGCAAGTAAAGATTATTCTCTTTTTTTTTGCTCAAAGAGGCACAAACCTATAAACATTTTAAGTTTTCAAGTTTTTATTTATTGTCTTCTGTTTTCAGAAAACAATAATTAAAAACTGGATTTTTTTGGAAAATAATTGAAAACATAGCATTTAACAACACCTTTTGTCTTTTGATTATTTATTTGACTTTTCTTAATGAGAGAAATGGACATGGGATTGTCCTGCCAGTAAATTAAATCTTGGTTGGAGTCAGAGTCATTTTCACGTAGCTGAGCATCATCAGTAACATCTGACTCATCAATGACTCTGAACAGCTGCATCCAGCTGTGCCAGCACATCATCTGCTAATACTGTATTTCTGATTTTCTGCTTGCTGTTGAAGCTGACATCGGGATTTGTTTGATTTTATTTTTTCACACATCTTGTCTTTTTGTTTTCCATCAAATAGCTCAGCAGCAGCATTTAAGCACTCCTTCAGGACTGTCCCGTCACTAAATGTGTTTTTATATTGCTTCAAAATCCTCAACACCTTGAGAGAACATTTAGCACACTGCTGGGCTGTAAAAGTGTTTGTGGTGAGGAGAGTGGATCAAACAGGGCTTGCAGTTTGGTTAATTCACTGCTCTCTGCTCAGACTTCAGCAGATAAAGTTGCTCAAAAGAGATGTGGTTTGTTTCGTAGTGGCGCTTCATGTTGCCACTTTTAATTAATGCCACCATTTCGGAGCACATGGGGCAAACAGGTTTTGAACTGCCTGCCGGAAGAAATAACATAAATTTCTCTGTCCATTCATCTTTAAAACAGTGTTTTTCAGCGTCAACTTTTCTTATTTTTGGAGCACGACATGCTGTCTCTTTCTCTTTCCTCCTTCTCAACTTGTCTCGGGTGAGAGCTCGCTGCACCGGTGCAGGGAGAACTAAAGATTTGATTGGCTTGTTGACTGAGTAACGCTATTACGTACTGTAACACCTGAAGTACAGTGAACTTCCAAAACACACCTCCTGCTTCTCTGCTTGGCTCTGCGCACGTACGTACGCAGAGGTATGAGCGTACCCCCGCAGGGCATGTCCACGCAAAGCTAAATTTTTACGACCGCGTACACGGTGTCGCACAATAAACTGCCCGGTGACGGACTGTTTTGTATGCTACACCAATGTATTAAATCCCCCTTCTTCATCCCTGATCTGGACTTTTCTTTTTTTTTTTTTTGCCAAAAGGCAATGATTTCTTCCTCCTCCATTGATGCCGTGACTGAAATTATGAAAATGAAGAAATTTGTCACGAACTAATTAAAATCAGGTCCAGCATGGCTACGAGAGAGTCTGGAAATTTCCTGGTGTGCTGGTCTGATGTGTGGTCTGCAGGACCTGAGCTCCCTGTTTTTTTTTTAAGAACTTTTTATTAACAACATATAAACACAGAACACTGCTGCGACTGAGGCTGTCATCGCTCTTTTTTTTTGGACCTGTCAATCATTTCAGTAGGCGTGTCAGCAAATTACCAATTGGCTACCTCAATTTGTCCCGTAGGTAAATGCTCCTTGTCTGTGGAGCTGCTCAGGGTGGATGCTCGAATATGATGTGTGAACCCTCTGTGTATAGTACGCACGTACCTCTCTGCATACGGACGTATGCGGGAGTATACTGGGGTCTTAAGCTGTCTATCGCTGGAAAAATGCTCCATGAAACTTATCTATTTTCCTGCATTTATCAGATTGGGCACAGGTCTGGACAGAACCATCACTGGGTCTGGATCCGGACCCAGGTCTGCCTAGTGCCACCGGGTCTACCTTTAAGTTAACACTTTGGGTTTTTGTGTCTTTTGGGGGACACGGGTGTAGTGGATATACCTCCATGTCCATCCTCTTCCAGATGACCTTCTGGTGGACAGAACTGGTAATCCCATTAATTTG
>JARVGS010000672.1:30471880-30483166 GCA_031762315.1 Hypsolebias antenori
AATGAGGTCAGTTTGTCCTCTAGTAGTCTAAGTCTATAGCAGCAGAACAAGACAACACTAACTATAGGATTTATCAAGAAGGAAAGTCTTAATCCCAGTCTTCAAACTGGACAATGTGTCAGCCTCAAACTGGAAGTTGGTTCCACAAGAGAGGAGCCTGAGAACTGAAAGATCTTCCTCCCATTCGGCTGCTGGAAACTCTAGGAACCACAAGTAAACCTGCAGTCTGACAGTGAAGTGCTCTGTTAGCAAAATATGGACCTTATCTATATAAATGTTTCTAATTCAGCTCAATACAGTCCGGCTTGTCTTTTGCAGCGTGTGTCCGAAGTTTCCCACCCAGGGGGACAAGCACCTCCGCGAGGACATCAGCATCATGATCCGCTTCTACGCCAACATCCTGTCGGACAAGAAGTACCTGGCTGCGTGCCAGCTGGTGCCACCCGGTGAGCTTGGTACCACCCCGGGCCCGAGCACACTCTCTGCCGGGATATTCGGATCGCTTATCGTGTCCAGCACTACTCCAATTTCCATTTTAAGTAAGCGTGAAGCGTTGGAGCCCGGGCTGGGGGGTGCCTGACAAATGTGCTGCTGCTTCTCCTCACACGCCGCCGCCTCCTCCTTGTTTAGACGGGCCGTCACTCTTTCAGGACGCTGTGACATCACACGTTGCACCTGCTTTTTGGATATATTTTACTGTCATTCTGTTTTCTCTGAAAGTGCATCGATGACTCTTTAAATCCTGAAATCGTCCTGTTGTAGCTTTCAGCTACCGTTTTGCTAGTTTGAGCTTTTATTTAGCTAATTGGAGCTTTCCTGATGGTTTTAACTTGAACAGCTACAAGTGATTCAGGGTTCACTCAACATCTTCACAGACTGTTTTCATGTGACCTTTCCGTTTTTGAATTTGCTCTGGATCTTGACCTTCTCGCGGCTGTGAGGAGAAGCATGTCAGCTGTGTAGAGATGCATGATCCTCCATCAGACCACCCTTCTGCCCCCCAATCATTAAGTTCCCGCTGTCATATGCATGGATCTGCTTCAGGTAGTCCTCAAACCCTAGATTCTGGATCAGATTACTCAGTAAACATCTGACCTGAGATCTGCGGTCTGATGCATCTGCCCTCACCCTGACCATCAGAGCAGGACTGAAGCTTCTCAAACCGCCCCTCATCCTCCATCATATTCATGTTTTTGATGTGTACAAGTTGAATTAAAGGTGTTCTTGTTTCTGAACACGCCGGGTCTTACAGAGCAGAAGTTTAGTTGGGTCTCTCACTGCGTGTGTTTTTACATCGACAGACAATCAGGACGCTTCCTTAAACAGTCTGTCGGTGATGAACGCCGCCGACCTGAGGAGCAACATGGACTCCAGCTCTCGCTCCCAGCAGAGCGGACAGGGCTGGATCAACACCTACCCGCTGTCGAGTGGCGTGTCCACCTTGTCCAAGAAGTCAGGTACAACGTGGCCCATTAAATTATCCAGGCACAGAGGGAGTACCGTAATTTCCAGACTATAGAGCGCACCTGAATATAATAAATATTTTTAATATAATAAATAATTATATATTTTTGAAAGTTAATTACACCAGTTTTAACTTGTGACAGTGAGTCTTTGCTCAGACTTGGCGCTTTAACTTCCTGCATCGCTTATTGTGTTTCTAGGCACGTCCAAGAAGAGCAACAGAGGAACTCAGCTTCATAAATATTACATGAAACGCCGCACTCTGCTGCTGGCGTTACTGGTGAGTCCAGAGAACCGCTGAACTGTGTTCCTCACATTCTTCAGACTCTGACTTGTCTCCGGTGTTTTCAGGCTAGTGAGATTGAACGTCTGACCACGTGGTACAACCCCCTCTCCACTCAGGAGCTGGCCATCGCCACTGAGCAGTCAGTGGAGACCAGCATCGCCAACTGGAGGTCCAAATACATCAGTCTCACAGAGAAACAGTGGAAGGACAATGTCAACTTGGCCTGGAGTATCGCCCCTTACCTGGCCATGCAACTACCAACAAGGTTCCACAACAAACCTGAAATATCTGCAATAAATAGACTAATATTCTTGAATGTAGAAGGAAGGAAATGCTTTCTTACTTGACCTGTTTTCGCAGCTTGAGTTAGCTCTTATTCAGGTTGTCATGTACGGTGAAGGTCTAATTAGTATTGACAGCAGAGTTTATTTTTCTTTGTAGTAAAGATTTCAGACAAACAATGCATTTCATTGAGGACGACAAAGTTAACATTACTAAGACTGATATGTTTTATCTCTACGTTAGATTTATCGTTCTGGATAAAGTTTTACAAGACAATAGTCTATGCTAGGTTATTTAAACGTCAGCTTGCTAACTTGAGAGACACGTAGCTAATGACAAGCAGGTTGGAGGACTGAGAATTTATTATTGTTGATTTATTTTACAGATCAGTTAAAATAAACTTACCATGCTCTGTTCAGTAAAATACTCTTCACAGTGTTGCTCCCTGCTTCATCTGTGCTGAAAGTGAAACTTAAGTGAATGACCATGACTTGAAAGTTGTCTTCATGCACCCTGTGCTGGATACATTTACAGTTACAGCTGGTTCCTGCATTTTAGGGGTGAAAATTGGAAGTGCTTATATCTTATTATGCAGCAAACTTATGGTGTTGAGGGCCGCACTGGGTCAAACTCAGGAATCTATCTGGCACATGTTTCCAAACGGACGTCATTATAGGTCACTTCTTTATGCAACAATTGGTTTATTCCATTTCAAATTTCCATGTCTTAAACATTACACAGACTGAAACACAGACTGACCAGGTCCAAACAATTGATAAATGCTTGCCATAACTTGCTACGGCATCTTATAACACGTTCAACAGAAAATATGACGACCCCGGGTGCACCCAACTTCCTCATCCATGCAAAGCCAAAACGCCAGTAAGCACGCCATTTATATCTGGTGACAGTCACACACACATGGACACACTCACCACCCAAGTGTCAAAGCTGTCATTGCTTATTTCACTCATATGGCTCTTACGATATCTGTACATAACCGATATGCCCTCAAACATCTATTTCAGCCTAAATTATCGACCGTGACGATATCAGTCGGGCTCTACTTCTAAGTTGTTGATTGTTGTTTCTGTAACTTTACTGTAAGACAAAATGTTTCAGAGTTCATTACTTAAAGTCGCACCACACTAGAAGAGAAGGAGAGTGAAGAAAGAGACTTTATTCAAGACGAAAATAAATGTTGTTTTTGTAGAGCCTAGTTTGACAAAGTCTCTCTAAAATCTGAGTTGGTGTCTTCTGTGGCCGCCTCAGTCACTCTGCCACGTCTTAGGTTTTTAAAGTGAGACCTTTTATTGGATGGAGATTCACTTCTTTTGTTTACAGGTTTAAAAATGACGCCATCGTCGCTGAAGTGACCAGACTGGTGAGGCTGGACCCTGGAGCAGTCAGCAACGTCCCCGAGGCCATCAAGGTGCAATCACTCGGTCTTCCAAAGGACATTCTGACTCGTCACCCGTTTAAACTTGACATGAAACGTGGATCTTCTCTGTCCCAACAGTTTCTGGTGACGTGGCACACGATCGATGCCGATTCTCCTGAGCTGAGTCACATACTGTGTTGGGCTCCAGCCGACCCGCCTACTGGTCTGTCCTATTTCAGCAGTTTGTACCCTCCTCATCCTCTCACCGCCCAGTACGGAGTTAAAGTGCTGCGCTCGTTCCCTCCGGTACGTCACGGTCATGTGGATTTTCACCTGCAGCTCAGAGACACCAGCTTGTTTGCTAAAGCTCAGTCTGGTAGTTAAGAAAGTGTTCATTTGTCCTCCTAGGACGCCATCTTGTTCTACATTCCTCAGATTGTGCAGGCGCTCCGATACGACAAGGTAAGCACGAACCGCTCACCTCTCTCAGACGCTGAGGAGCAGTTTGAACTCTCTGTTTCTGCTCAGATGGGATACGTCAGGGAGTACATCTTGTGGGCTGCTCAGAAGTCTCAACTTCTGGCCCACCAGTTCATCTGGAACATGAAGACCAACATCTACGTGGACGAGGAGGGACACCAGAAGGACCGTGAGTGGACATGCCCGAGCTTACTTAAGAAGATTGAAATGATTTTTGATCAAAAGTCATAAATTCAAACAGATTGTCTCACAAACCCAGATTTTATTCATAATGAAACATTGTAAACATAAATTAACGTAGAAAAATAAAACTCAAGGTGATTTTGAATTAATGGGGAGAATTAAGAGTTTTGTTGCAGTCCCGTTAAGGCCGTCCAATCGAACGATGATACAGGGATCGAACTGACGCTGCTTTCAACCAGTAAAGAACCAGAGCCACAGTTTGACCCAGTCCGAGCAGAGCGGGGCGGGGCTTGCTGTCTGGTTCACGGTGAGCCCGGCTGTGAGCAGCAGAGAGTCTGCAGGTGGACGCTCACCTGCAGCAAGTCAGTGTTCAACATCTCCACTGTTTGGAGAAATGACAACAGCATTCCTGCAGAAGAACCTTGTCCCATCTGTGAAACATGGTGGTGGTAGCATCATGGTCTGGGTCTGTTTTGCTGCATCTGGGCCAGCACTTCTTGCCATCATTGATGAAACAATGAATTTGGAATGATATCAGAGAATTCTGAAGGAAAATGTCAAAACATCTGTACTGAACGCAGAGGTTCACATACTTTTACCCCTCTCAGATACTGTTTGTAATATTGGATTATTTTCCTCACTAAATAAATGACCAAGTCTAACATTTTAGTCTCATTAGTTTAACTGCTTCTCTTTATCTACTTTTAGGACTTGAGTGAAAATCTGATGTTTTCGGTCAAATTTATGCATAAACATAGAAAATCATAGAGTTCACAAACTTTCAGACAACACTGTAGATGTTTACTTTCACTTTGATTTTATTTTTATTTATTTCAGTGTACTGTTGTTCTATCAGTTGTCTCTTGAAAATTAGACTTTGTGTCTCTATGAAACTACTTGTGTCAGTAAAGGTCAAGTACAACTGTTTTTGTGCAGCGGACATTGGAGAGTTGCTGGAGCAGATGGTGGAGGAGATCACAGGTTCTCTGTCGGGTCCAGCTAAAGACTTTTACCAAAGAGAGTTTGACTTCTTCAATAAGATCACCAACGTGTCTGCTATTATCAAGTGAGCGCATGAGCCTCGCAGCATCTCCTCTTGACCAGGACAGTGCTTTGTTTAGAGCTCGCCTCGTGTGTTTTTGTTTTTCAGGCCAGTTCCAAAGGGAGACGAGAGGAAACGAGCCTGTCTCAAAGCTCTCTCTGACATCAAAGTGCAGCCAGGTACCAAACTGTTTGCTTTTATTTCCACATACATTGCTAACAGCGCCATCCTGCTAACAGGGACCCCCCCCCCCAGCTAATGGTGCACCATAACAGACGCGCTAGCTAAAATGCTCTGTTTCCCCTCACGCTTGACTTGGTCAGTGCTCTCGTTGCCCTTCTGCTTTACAAGCAGAGGAGCCAGTCGAGGTGCATCTTATAAAGACGACTCCTGGACGCTTCCCTAGGGAGGTGGTTCAGACATGTCCAACTGGGAGGGGCCCTGGGAAAGACACGCTGAAGTCTTGGCTGCCCTGAGAACACTTTCCTCCTGAAAGGACTGGAAGAGGTGGCTGTGGGAACAAGTGGCTGACTGATTGATTGATTGATTGATTGATTGGATGGATTTTTTTAATGCTTTGGTCTAAAAATGCTCAAAAAAGAAAAGAATTAAATTATTTACTGTTGTGTCATCCAGGTTGTTACCTACCCAGTAATCCAGAGGCCATAGTGCTGGACATTGACTACAAGTCTGGAACTCCCATGCAGAGGTAACATTTGTATTTCACAGGGAAGTTCTTTTCTAATTAACCTGATCCTGTGGGGTCGTATGTGTGTGTGTGTGTGTGTGTGTGTGTGTGTTTTCACAGTGCTGCTAAGGCACCCTACCTGGCTAAGTTTAAGGTAAAACGCTGCAGAGTAAGTGAACTGGAGAAGGAAGGTCTTCGGTGTCCATCAGACTCTCTGGAGGACGGGGAGGAGAATCCAGATGGGTCTTCCAGGGTTTGTTGGCAGGCAGCAATTTTCAAAGTGGGAGATGACTGCAGACAGGTACTCAGTCATCTTTTACTTACTGTACACATGAACTGTGGAGGAAGAAACTCTGTTACGTCTTTGTGTTTTCTGTGTTTTCAGGATATGCTTGCTCTGCAGATTATTGGGCTTTTTAAGAATATTTTCCAGCTGGTGGGTCTGGATCTGTTCGTCTTCCCCTACAGAGTGGTGGCCACTGCTCCAGGGGTAATACACTTTCTCACTAAATAATAGGGGTGTTACAGTACACACAAGTCATGGTTTGGTGTGTACCTTTATATGAGTCACAGTCCAGTATGTACTTCAGTGTGAGGGTCATGGTTTGGTGAGTACCTAAACCTTGGTGTGTCACAGGTCAGTAGATACTTTGATGTAAATGTCATGGTTCAGTGCATACATCTGTACGAGAGTCATAATTTGATGTCTACCTGTGTAAGGGTCACAGTTTGGCATCTCTTTCAGTTTAAGGGTACATTTTGCTGGATATATTGATGTAAGGGTTCCAGTTTGGTGTGTACTTTGGTCTAAGGGCCAGAGAGTGGTGTGTACCTTGGTGTGAGATTCACAGTAAGGTCATGATTTAATGTGTACCTTGCTGTGAGGGTCATAATTTAAGACAATCACTTTTTGGATGTGTACCTTCATTTAAAAGTGTCTGTTCAGTGAATAACTGTAAGGGTCACAGATATATGGTATGGTCATGGTTTGCTGTGTACTGTGCTGTGAGGACCATGATTTGGTCTGTTCACTGGTGCAAACCCTTTCTGTGAGGGTCATAGTTCAGTATATATCTCTATGTAAGGCTCACAGATTAGTGTGTACCAAAGTGTTAGGGTCACAGTTTGGTATAGTCACTGGTTGATGCGTACCTTGGTTTGGTAGTTGGTACAGTCGAGGCTGGATGCATACCTCAGTATGAGGGTCACAGTTTGGTATTGTCATAGTTCAGTGTGCACTTCAGTGTGAAGGTCATGATTTGGTGTGTTTCTTAGTGTGAGGGTCACAGTTTGGTGCGTACCTTGATGAGCGTCAATGAGGTCCAGTGGCCTATAATAGGGTTGTGGTTTGATATCGTCACAGTTCAATACATGCCTCAGTGTGAAGGTCAATGTTTGGTACTAACATGTTTTTATGAGCATAGTGTGTGCCACAGTTTGGTACAGTCACTGTTCAGAGGTACCTCAATGTAACGGTCAAGATTCAGGACTATAGTAGACGTATCTGTCATGTGCTTCTCTCTACTCATCTACTCACTACTGAATATCATTTTCTAGTTTTGGCCTTCATTGTTTAAACTTTTTCACGACTTATCTGTGACAAAAACGTCCGTTTGTGATATAAATAACTTCACTCCTCATTGCATTGGACTTGCCATGAACCATGATTTAGCACTGGCTGTGTATTCCTGGTCCTGGAGGGCCACTATCCTGCGTGTTTTAGCTGTTCCTCTACTCCAACACACCTGATTCAAGGGTTGAGTTACCTCTTCAAGTTCTGCAGAAGCCCGTTAATCATCCATTGATTCAAAGCATGTGCCTGAGCAGAGAAACAGATAAAACATGCTGGATGGTGGCCCTGGAGGACCATGATTTAGTATCTTACCATCACATTCAGACTGGTACCTTTTCCTCAGTGTGGTGTGATCGAGTGCATCCCAGACTGTAAGTCCAGAGACCAGCTCGGCAGACAGACGGACTTTGGGATGTACGACTACTTCCGTAACCAGTACGGAGATGAATCCACCCTCGCCTTCCAGAAGGTTTTTCACTTTTACATGTTTATCTCTTGGTTGTTTACAGATTTCACTTGGATTAGTTTACCCAACAGTATGGACAACATGGAAATCAGAGCAGAAAGTGTTATCTGAATTCAAATACGTTTGTTTTTATGTTGTTTTAGTCTTTCTAGTGGAAGCTAGAATATTTTAAATCATATGAAATGCGCTGCATGTATATATATTTTTATACGGTGGCTCAGTGTCATGTTAGATCAGTGATCATTTTGACGCTGTCAGTTTAAGAACTGTAAATGTTTAGGTGTTGTATTTTTGACTGACAGATTAGATGGAACATATTTAACTTCTTGCAGCTGAACAGTTCCTCTTGTGTTTTTAAAGGCTCGGTATAACTTCATCCGCAGTATGGCTGCCTACAGCCTCCTGCTGTTCCTGCTGCAGATCAAAGACAGACACAATGGAAACATCATGCTGGACAGCAAGGGACACCTCATTCACATAGGTGGGCTAGCCTCCACTCACCTGGGCTTCTCTAAAATGTTAGTTTCATCTCAAAACTTGGAGCGTTGTGTCGACCCTGTGCTCACTGTAAATGAGCGTTCATGACCCGTCATGACTTGACTCAAGGGTCATGACAAAAAAGAGGTAACAGGGCACAAAAATCAGTTTGAATGAATTATTTTCAACCAGACGTTTTAAGAACAAGGTGATGTACAGAGTTGTAGCAACTCCAGGGGAATTAAGTTGATTAGCCACACGATGAAGATCTGGGAGAGAGTTGTGGAAGCAAGACTTAGACAAGAGGTGACTATCTGTGAGCAGCAGTATGATTTCATGCCAAGAAAGAGCACCACAGATGCATCTTTGATTTGAGGATGTTGATGGAGAAGTACAGAGAGGGTCAGACTGGAACAGGACATATGAGGACACGACACGATAACACTTCATCTCAGTAACGTATGTTGCCATTTGAGCCGACAACAGGTTTATACTCCAACATCATCAACTTACACGGCTCTTAGCCAACATTTACCGTATTTTCTGGCGTATAAGTCATAGTTCTTTTACATATTTTACACGCCCTGTGACTTATTTACACAGAAGCAACTTATTTATGTTTTTTTCCCACATTTATAAACCAAATTTTGGCTGAGATTTGACCGTTCTCATTCATTCTGACTGAAAATATTGAACACTACCATTTTCAGCCGTTAGATGGCAGCAGAGTAGTATGGCATGCCGTTGCATCATGTAATACAGTACATCCAAAAAAAAGGTTATAAACAAAACAACTGAGACACACCTTCACTGTAACGTCGAGCAAACAAATCATTGTTTTTGTGTTAATCTTGTTAAATTATTATTAAAGTCCTCCCGTGCACGCTCCCACAGCCGCCATTTGGCAGCCAATCAATTTTCAGTACAACACCGGCCCACATTTCCAGGTTGTCAGAGGTGACGCATAACAAATGTGACTTATATGGTGAAGCGACGTATTTATTTATTTTTCCCACTTTATTAGACATTGTTGGACTGATGCAACTTATAGGGCGGTGCGACGTGTACGGCTGAAAATACGGTAAATGTTTTTTTTTTTTTCTCTGTAAAGTTCTGGACTAAGCTCACAATTTTTTAGCAGAGTGGATGTCATTTAGTCATGAGGAGAGAAGTCTTTAAGTTCAGAGATGGACACGTCTCCTGCAACAGTCCAAAACTTCACTTCACATTACTAAACCCTGAAAAACCAGGCCTGGTGTTTTTACCACTTCCTTCCAAAAATATACTCGTTTTAGTTCAAAATCAGGATCTCCACATTTACCTGCCCATCCTGGAACCTCACAGCTCTATACTGAGTCCAAGTGTTCGTCTCAGCCTTTCTCTAAAACCAGCTGATGCTTTCAAACAAAACGTGTTCATCACCAAACCGCAGAGCTCCAAGTTACAAACCTCAGCTGCTGCACGTTCAGCCGAGGCACGTCGTCTGCAGCGCCACGCTACATGCATGATGCAGCCATGTGTTTTGTTCAGTGCGGGCAGCTGGTGACCGTTTGGGCGCGTGTCGACTGTTTCCTGCAGATTTCGGCTTCATGTTTGAGAGTTCTCCTGGTGGAAACCTGGGCTGGGAGCCGGACATCAAGCTGACGGATGAGATGGTGATGATCATGGGAGGCAAAATGGAGGCCACGCCTTTCAGATGGTTCATGGAGATGTGCGTCAGAGGGTACCTGGCTGTCCGGTAAGAAGCTCAAAGCTCTGCAGGTTCAGTTTGAAGGTTTTTGATCATGAGGAGAACGTTGCTGATGCTCGTCTGTTCAACAGGCCTTACATGGACGCAGTGGTTTCTCTGGTGACCCTCATGCTGGACACAGGACTGCCGTGTTTCAGAGGACAAACCATCAAACTCCTGAAGTAAGACCAACAGAACCGTGTTCGGACAGGTCCACCACACTCAGCTAGAAACTGCAGCTGGGTTCAGGGACTGTTGGAGAAGATATTTGAAACAATCACTCAGGAGTCTGGGATTACAGTTTGATGTAGATGTAATAAAAATACTAGCAAGGAGAGAGATTGTCTTCCATCCAAACAAACAACGTCCTCTAAACCCACAGAGTGTTGTCCTCACAGCAGGAGCAACAACTCTGACGCTCGGCACAAACGTACAATTATTTAAACATTCCCAGCGCCCAAGAAAAAGGATTTCCTGCCCCCTCCGCAGCCACTGTCACCACATTCCAAGCAACGCCTCATCTCTTCTGACAGAAACGTCAGGAGACAAACACTGACTTGATGATGGAGACGTCAAAGTTCAACACAGCAGAAAGACACTCGGTGACAATAAGAGAAACTAGCAAGTTCCTGGAGAAACTTTGATGGCAACTGTCGCATTGTGGCCATTTTAAATGTTGATTCAACAGTGCTGTGTGTTGGGTTCACTCTCAGTTATTACCTCACCAAGTTTCAGCTCTAGGTGTATGAGAATAACTGAGTTAAAGCCGTTTAAATGTAGCTTTGGTGGCCATCTTGGATTTTTTATTTGCATTAGGAATGTAAAACAAGTCACTCTCAGAACATCTAAGTTCATGCTCAAAAAGCCAGGTAAAAAAAAAAATCCAACAATGTTCAGTCAGATCATTGAAAGTACTTCATTCAAAGCTTGTGGGACTAAGTTTGTTGTGGCTCCTCAGACTGATGAAGTCCTTTGGATGAAGGATGAAACATCTAAAAAAAAAGAAATGTCCAGATGATCTGACTGAACTTTGTTGAGCTCGCTCTCAGCTATGACCACCACAAGTTTCTGCTCAATACCTCAAAGAATGACTTTGAGGTAGCGGTGGCAGCCATCTTGAACCAAAAAGGCTCCAACAGTGAATCAGTGTTTTTCAGAGTCCTCTGTCCTCCAGGTCATGTGACCTCACTGTGTCCTCCAGGTCATGTGACATCACTGTGTCCTCCAGGTCATGT
>JARVGS010000672.1:30565568-30577772 GCA_031762315.1 Hypsolebias antenori
TTACGGCCGCCACGTGGCCGGCGCTCCAAGTTACGGCAAAATCGAGGTACGAACGGGCCGTAGGAACGGAACCCGTTCGTAACTCGGGGACCACCTGAATATATAAAGTATATAAAAATATTACAAATAAATATAATAATCTTAAAGTAACAGTCTAAAAGGTAAGTTTCTTTTGGCTGCTCCGCTTGTTCGGAGTCGTCACAGTGAACTAACTCGCACCAAAGACTTAGTAACTGTTTTACACCAGATGCTTTTCCTGACAACCTGGACTCGAACCCACAACCTCAGGGTTAGGAGGCCGAAGCACTGACCACCGAGCTACACCGTCCGTTCGTCTGATTCGGTTGCTCTTTAATTCAAGCCCTTCAGAAACAAACCAAAGCAGAGACGCTGCAGAAAGTCCAGCTGGTCTCAGAACTGGTTTTAAAGTCTAACAACAACAACCGGGAAGGGGCGGGGATGATCCACGAGGCGGGTCAGGTGAGAACATACCTGAGTGATGACACTAAAACCTGAGAGGATGGAGGAGGTGCAGGCACATGTTCAGATAAAACAGACAAGACAAGGTGGAAAAGATGCTCAAGATAAAAAAACTTTAAAGAAAGACCGGAGAAGTTCTGATCCAGATCAGAAGAAAGTCTGTCTCACTGGGATATAAACCTGAAGGAGCGAGGCCTGGATCAGGCGGTTCTCCTGGAACTGTTAGGCCCTGCTGCTCAGGTCTCCTTTACTGAAACCAGAACTTGGTCTGTGACAGCTGAGAGGCACCGCGGGTCAAACAGTGTCAGAGTTTAATGGAGAACATTAAACTTGTAAATGTGGCAATGCTTTGAGTTTTAAACTCACACCTCCTGTTGAGAAATAAAAAAACTAAATTTATGCCATTTAGGATCTCGAACTTGAGTATTTGATGTGAAGGACTCTACCACACTACGGCTCTGCTCACTCCAGAGCTCTTTATCCCATATGATTGTACGTTTACGTAAAAACACTGCTTGTCAAGTCCACTGTAGTTTCCATGCCAGGTCACTAGGTGGCGCTGTGTTTTGTATTTCAACAACATGCGATCGAACACAGACTCTTCAGTAGAGTGGGAAAAGTTACATCTAAAATGTAAAAGCAGTAAAAACATGAGGTTGGATTGCTACTGCACGCTGAAAAAGGATGATCAGCACAAACAGCACTCTGCTGTCGGCCATTGTTACTAATGTTTATGTCACTGGCGTCAGAAGAATTTGTAATGTGGGGGTGGGGGCGGCATACTGGTCGAGGGTCTGTGGGTCTTCCCCCAGAAAATTTTAATAAAGTAGATGTCATTTCCTGTGTCCTGGTGTACTTCAATGGTTGTTAAACATCTACATAAGTAAACAATTCAATAACTATTTTAGAGAGCAACAAGAAGTAACCTGACCAACAGCTCTCCTTGTGTGAATAGAGCACGCTCCGCTTCTTTCACACACCTTGACCTGGCTCTTTCCTTGTCGACAACTGCCAGCACTCATGTAGCGCTAAGCTAGCAGTGTTCAATACAGACGTGATAGCTAAGATGTTACAGTCATAGGGCTCCACTTTGCTCACGCATACCAAGCCCCAACCCAAGCAACAACAGGACGCATTAGCATAGCGATAAGCTAGCTCGCAATATGGAGGTGTCTCCGCCTCCTTCCCCCACCCCATTGACAAAACCTAAAAAATATGAGCGACCGGACAAGTCAAGTGACCTCGAAGAAACAGCATGAGGTGTGGTGAGTTGTAGGTGACCATGAAAACCTGGAGTGGACTTTTAATGGTTTGATTATTCTATTAATCCAGCGGAATGGATTAGTTAATGAAGAAATACAAACAGTGCTGGGTGAACTCATATTTCATGGTAAATGTTGGGGGGTACAATTTTTTTTTAATGCGAGGGGGACACATCACTTTCACATAAAAACAGTGTTGTCTGAACTGGGCCTTAGCATTTCTAGAATTATCAGTAGCACACTGCGCATTAGTGGACGTATCAAACGTACAATTATCAGCTGTAGAGTTAGCATTACAAGATTAGCATTAGCATTACTTCAAGCAGCAGAATGGTGATTTGGGTCATAGCACGGTTCTGAAAAGTTTCGGTGTCAGAGGAAACGTCCGCCGATGTGTACAGGAAGGACGGAAACACCGCAGAAATGCTACGGTAAAAACAGCGTCATGTAAACACGACTTCAGACTCAACGACGGAGCTGATCTCGTTTTGAAGGAACCTCTTACGATATGTTACAATCTTGTGAGGCCCTGCCCTTGGAATATAAATTCATGTTAATAATCCAGGCATCTGGATTATTGAGCATGGACTTTGGTGTTTTGAACCACTTTGACATAACCGTCGACGAGGGAGAGGGTGGGCACCGGAGGAGAGGGCGTGGCCCAGAGACCATCTTAGCACCAACATAATTGGCTTTTTCCACTTTGGAGTAAATTGTTGGGGGAGAAGCAGTTTTGTTTGGCGTTTCCTCAGACTGATGAAGCTTCTGGATGGAGGGCGAAACGTCTCAACACAAAAAAGAAACTGTCCAGATGAGATGACTGAACGTTGTTGGACTCACAACTACCATTTTCTTCTTCTTCTTTCAGCTGCTCCTTCTTCAGGGGTCGCCACAATTAACAATCTAATGAACACTTGGCGAGTATTTTTACACCGGACGTCCTTCCTGACGCAGCCACAGACCACTGAGCTACCACAGCCCTCTGTGTGGAGCAGAGAGCTGCTGCCTAGAGCGCCCGGGGAGAAGATGATGAGTTAAGTGCCTTGCTCAAGGGCCCAGAGCGAGACAAATTGGGGTGGAGGCAGGTGTTAGTGTTTTAGTTCAAGTTTTGTTGTCATTCTCATCACATGTGGTACATGAGGAGGAACGAAATTATGTACACAGGGTCCCAGTTACACCAGTTACACCAGTTACCCATTCACCGTTCCCTCCCACAATGTTCATATCGTTGGTACTGGGAGTTGAGCCAGCGACCTTCCCATCACAGGTCCACGTTCTCTAACCTCTGCACCAAGACTCCCCTACACTCAGTTTTAGCTCAGGCTCTGTAAAACTGTTGCATCAGTTTGTGTGGTGGCTTCAGATGGTTGAGGCGGCCATCTTGAATCGTGTAGCTCTGCTCTAACAATTGTAGCAACAAGTTTATTTTTTTAATTTTTTAAGATTTTGAAAATCATCTTTGGTTTCCTCGTGATTTGATCCCTACGTAACTGCCGTGGATCCTTTGAAATTCAGTAAAGTCCAAGACTTTTTTAAAAACTCGTCAATTCGTTCATCGAACTGAACAAATCATAACCGACAAGAAACAGTTTCCCACCAAACATTACACCTATTTAAAACAAACAAACAAACCAACAAATATGTTTCTGGGGTTGGGTTTCTGCTTTTAGAGCCATAAAATATTAAAATCCATTTTAAATTATATACTGATCATTTAAAATAAACATTAGACATGGCAGCATCAGTTTTTGTTAAACCAGTAAGAACAGCCATATTTTACTGGTCCAGTCGGTCGTCTGAAAACAAGTTCCCGACGCGTCAAAGTCTCCAAAGAAAACAGATCTCGTTCAGATCAATTCAGAATGAGCTTCTGATCAGAACTGATCCAATAATGTATTGATTAACTGGTGAAAAGCTGCGCACGGTTCATCGTGTTTGGTTTTATTAAAACACAGAATTTCTTGTCAGTTTGAACTTTTCTGTCCTGAAGATGCTTCAAGTTGAACCTTCAGGGATGAACATCTAAATGGATGAACATCTAAATGGATGAACATCTAAATGGATGAACATCTAAATGGATGAACATCTAAATGAACTAATGTCGGCAGCAAACAGAACAGATTTAAATTGATGTTTGAATCGTTGATTTTAACGACAGATCACAGATGACGTGTCTCCCAGTCCCGACCGGATTCAAACGTTTTTAACTATTTATTTTTATTTATTTTGGTACAACAGAATGAGCAGAACGTTGAGCATCTAAATAAAATAATAAATTCAGTCATGAACATTAATGTATTAATTGTTCTGGATGAATATTTTGGTCCTAAAACGTTCGAGTCTGTTGAAACTGTTTCTGGTCACAACGGTTTCGATCTGTTCAGCGAGTCGTCGTCTTCGAGCTCCTCCAGTTTTTACTCACAGCCAGAGTCCAGGCGGTGAATCCATTCGCAGAACGTTAAAACCCTCCGAGCAGGACGAAGACGGTGGAGATCCGGATCAGTCAGACTGCTCAAACCTGGACCGACCTGAAGACCAGGACCTGAAGACCAGGACCTGAAGACCAGGACCTGAAGACCAGGACCTGAAGACGCTCTGCCACTGAGCCCTCTGCAGGAAAACTGCATTTGACTGAATATTTGCATCCTGCGTCCAACGACCGGGCGCCGCCGCTCAACTAATGTTCATGTAAATCGTACGATGAGAAAACCACAAGCCTTTACCTAAACAACAATAACAACAACAACAACAACAACAACAACAACCACCAGGTGGAGATAAACTAAAGTCGTGTCATGGTGGTGACTTCACAAAGACTACGTTTAAACTGGAACTTTCATGTGTTCACTTGTTCTGGTTGAAGGTTCAACTCCTCTCAGAGCTTCATGTCAGAAAAACATCTTTTCTTTACGGTGTCCCTCCTCTCAGTGATGGATGGATGGATGAATGGATGGATGGATGGATGAATGGATGGATGAACAGATGGACGGATGTACAGATGGTCGCATGGATGGTTGTATGAATGAATGACTAGATGGATGAACAGATGGATGAATGAATAAATGTATGAAGGAATGAAAGAATAGATGGATGGATGAAAGGATGAGTGGAATGAAATTCAGGAATAAAACCAAAGATTTATTTCTTTTATCCTGGAGGCCTCTGCTGAACTTGCAGTTTTAGTGGACCTGGTCTTTCTCAGGACCTGGTCCAACGTTGGGTCTGAGCAGGGCCCGAGACCGGACCAGAAGGAGAAACCTAACGGGGTTTAACTTGAGCAACTGCATTTCTTGGGAAAATGCTTATTGCAGAAGAACTTACTGAGAAACAGCTGAAATGTAGCTGAAATGGAAAAACAACCTAGATAAAAGCAGAAAGAACACGTTTTTGCTGAATTAGGTTGAAATAAACAAATAAACAAACATTTTGGAAATCAGCTAATACAGCTGAAATGAGTAAAACAAACAAAAAAATAGCTGAAAGTAGCTGAAAAGGTAGAAAGAGGCTTAACCTACCAGAAGGAAGTGGAGAGAGCAGAAATAAGCTCCAAGAATGTGGAATTAGCTGAAAAAGCTCAATTTAGCATAAAACAGCTAAATTGTAGCTGAAACAAGAGAAAAAGCTGAAACTAGCAGGAATCAACTGAAAGGAGCAGGAAAAGTTAATTAGGCTGAAAGTAGCAGAAATTAGTGAAAATCTTGAATTTATCTGAAAACAGCTGAAATTAAGCTAAAAAAAAAAGGGGTAAAAATTTAGACCTAGCTTAAACTATCAGAATAAAGCAGAAAGAACATGTTTGCTCGAATAAGCTGAAAGAAGCAGAAATGAGCACAAAAAAGTGGAAATTATCTGAAAAAAGCTTAAATTAGCAAAGAAACGATGCTGAAATGTGGCTAAAAAGGCAGAAAGAAGCTGAAATTATGAGGAGGAAGTGGAGAGGGCAAATCTGCTGAATTCAGCTGAAAAAGTTGAAATGAGTACAAAAAATGTGGAATCAGCTGAAAAAGCAACAATTTGCATAAAACAGCTAAATAGTAGCTGAAATAAACTTATCAGAAATAAGTTGAAAGACAAGCTGAAATTAGCAGAAAGAAGTTAGAAGAATATCAAAAATGTCGTAGTTAGCAGAAAGAATCTGAACGGAGCAAAAAACAGCTGAAAATTTTTAAATTTGCAGCAGGGAGCTGAAAGAAGCTGAAGCAGAACAAAATGTGAAAGGAGCAGTAAAAGGTTGTGAACACATCTAAAGACCTGAAGGATTGAAAATGAGCTCAATTCATTTTCTGTGAGAAAAACAAATGTCAGAAAAGGCTAAATATTTCAAACAGCTAAAGCTGCACCAAAACCAAAAGTCACAGCAGGATCGTCCTGAAGGAGCCGAACGTTTTGATTCATGATTTGTTGAAATAGTTTGAAAACTGCGGGACGAGGATCACGCCGTAAAACGTACAGAAGAAAAGTGGATCATGAACGTTCAGACGATCAACATTTATAAAATCGCCGCCGCCTCAAAGAGGCGAGAACTGATGTTTGAAAAGCGCCGACGTCTTCACCTCGAACAAACCTTCCACCTATTTGACTCTCAAGTCACGATTCAAATTCTCCTTCCACGCTTTCCAGGTCGAGCATTTCCATAAGGAGTCCCGAGATTTCCCTAAACAAAAAGCACCGGAGGCCTGCTTCTTCGGCTGTTTATGGAAAAACACCGCGGCTTGTTGGAGACGCAGCCAGAATGGACTGAAAACACTGGAAAATAACCGGACGGGACTTTAAAAAATAAAACAAAATTAAGATAATTCAAAATGTAAAACATTTAGAAAGAGCCTGAAAAAAATTTACGGTTGAATTTTTAAAACAAGAGGGTAAATATGATAAACAAACAGCGTCAAAGCATAAAAGCAGGGAGCAGCAGTCAGTATCTTACCTGTTGCAGGTGGCGTTTTGGACGACCTCAGTTTGGAGAAATCCTTTAAATCTGAACTGACGAGCTAACGGCTAGTCGGAGCAGAGGTAAGACCAAAGCTGCAGCCTTCGAACGACTCCTGTGTGTTTGTTTCACACAGGTTGGTCGTTATTTATGATCTGCAACGTGTTTATGTTTATATTCTGATTTTACTTCATTTTGTGTGTCGCCTGTTTGTTTGTTTGTTTGTGCAGCACTTGGATTGGACTTGTTGCTATTTTAAGCATTCTGTAAATAAAATGGTATAAGTCAATTCTGCTTTGTGTGTCATTTTTGTAGAACTTTGCCGTCATATCCAGCACAGACAGCAGCGGCAGCTAGCTGTAGCACTTCCTGTAGCACTTCCTGTAGTACATTAAACATTTGTGCTGCTGTAGCTGCGTCCTGTGAAAATCACTGCGATAGAAAAAGGTTTTAGAAAAGCAGAAACTGGAGCGAACTGGTTTTCTAGATTCGGAGTCTTAAAAAAAGAAAAACGTGTGTCCTGCTCTGACTAGCCATTAGCTCATCGGTCCAATCAGAATTAAGCTCTTCAAACTGAGGTCGTTTCCAGCGCCATCTGCAACAGGTAAGATATCATGTGCAGTGTTTCCCCTAGATGGCGGGGCACTCATCTCGTCTGTGACTGTGGGGACAGTCTGAGCTGCTCGCTGTGTGGGGGGGGTCAGTGTGAGGGAAGAGGCAGCGTGAGTGATGCCTATAGCTTTTTAGCTAGCATGCCTGTATTGCGCACCGCTAGCTCAGCACTATGGGGGAGGCGCCCGCTTGTATCTTGATAAGAGAAACACTGATTTGTTCATGATCTTTCCACAAACTCTGCTACAAAACGTCTAAAATGTCCTTTGAAGTTATTGCTTCTCAAAGTTTGGGTCGGGACCCTCTGTGGGTCATGAAGCACAAGGTGGGGGTCTTCAGCACTGCAGAAGTTCAAAGTTTCTTCAGCTGTTTATTTAAAGCTAATTGATGAAAGTCCTGAAGGAATTAACAATGTAATGTTTAATGAGGTACAACAGATCATTAAAAGTTTATTCCTTTAAGACCCGGCCGGTAACAGCTAAAACAAACACTGGTGGCTAAGCGCTAAAATTAACAAACTGGTGGCTAAGAGCTAAAACTAGCAAACCAGTGGCTAAGAGCTAAAACTAGCAAACCAGTGGCTAAGAGCTAAAGCTAGCAAACAGGTGGCTAAGAGCTAAAGCTAGCAAACAGGTGGCTAAGCGCTAAAGCTAGCAAACAGGTGGCTAAGAGCTAAAACTAGCAAACAGGTGGCTAAGAGCTAAAACTAGCAAACCAGTGGCTAAGAGCTAAAGCTAGCAAAGGGTGGCTAAGAGCTAAAACTAGCAAACAGGTGGCTATGAGCTAAAACTAGCAAACCAGTGGCTAAGAGCTAAAACTAGCAAACCAGTGGCTAAGAGCTAAAACTAGCAAACCAGTGGCTAAGAGCTAAAACTAGCAAACAGGTGGCTAAGAGCTAAAACTAGCAAAACTAGCAAACCGGTGGCTAAGAGCTAAAACTAGCAAACCGGTGGCTAAGACCTAAAACTAGCAAACCAGTGGGGAAAAGCTAAAACTTATGAACTGGTAGCTAAGAATAGCAAACTGGTGGTTAAAAGCTAAAACTAAACCGGTAGCTAAAAACTAAAACTAGCAAACTGGGGAGAAAGAGCTAAAAATAGAAAACCAATGGGAAAGAGCTAAAACTAGTAAACCGGTGGTTATTAAGAACTAAAAATAGCAAACCCATGGCTAAGAGCTAAAATAGCAAACAGGTAGCAGCAAACAAACTAAGAGCTAAAAATGAAACTGAAATTGGCCTAATCTTTTTCAAAGAGCACAATTTTTTTAACGTTTTTACGTTATTTTAGTGCATTTGTATGAGAAAACAAATGGTTAAAAGTTATAAAAACCAAAGTTCTCAGGCAGCCGTAATGTCCTGAACGAGCTAAACGTTTTGATACCTGAACAGCTGAAGTATGTGAAAACACAATGTTGATGTCAAGAGTCCAAGGAATGTCCGGAAGAAACTTTGGCATGAAAACATGAAAACAACGCTGACTCAGCTGAAGCGAGAATTTAACACATTCATACGAAAAACCTGTTGGAGCAAAAGTTCAGCTACTGAAACGTCTAAAAACAAACGTTTACTGAGAACTTCATATAAAGTTATTAATAAGACAATTAAAAGTGAAATTTTATGTTTAAAAAGGAGATCAGGAGCAGTTTATTGTTCTTACGTAGTTCTCCTTTAATACTAATGATTTAACAAATATTAGTTTTATGATTTTATTATTTGCTGCAGAGCAAATAAAACTGACCAACTACAACAAATCGATTTAAAATAAGTTTGCATTTGAAACATAATTCAACTAATCATTTTTGGTTTGGTGACAAAATTAAACTTTTAATTTTATATATTATTCATTCGTTCTGTAACTCCCTCCAACATGAAGGCTGAACTCATTAATATTTTATTAAATTAGACACCAGTTAACAATCATTTGATTTTTAGTTGGTTTTGTTTTGCCTTAAAATAAAAAACCTGGACAATAATTTGAGTTTTTACGATTTTAGGCTTTATTTTTTTTGTTAACTTAAACAATTTAACACTTATTAGTAGTTTTAATTTAATTTTGACACCTCCAGACTGTTTTCATCATAAAAAGGTTTAAAATATATAAAATTTTAATTAATTCAGTCATAGTATCAGTTTTGAGGAGCTCAGCTTCAGCTGAGGCTGCGCTTCTGTCTCTTCATGTTTTTATTTCTAACCTTTAAGAACAAACTCGGAGTAAACAAGTGAAGCGCAAACATGTAAACAAGACAAACATGAGTGGACTCACCGCGCGGCTCGGCTCGGCTCGGTTCGGTTCGACCCAGTAAACCGTGTGTTCAGGTGCAGGTCGGGCGGCCAGGTGCCACCATGATCCTCGCGCTGCTTCCTGCTCCGTGGCGGCTCCCCGCCCTTCCTGCCGGGCTGCCCCGAACAAAACCTGCCGGACCGGTCCGACCGAGTCCCGGAGCTCACGGAACCGAGCCCGGTTTGCTGCTGAGGAGCTCAGGTGGAGGCCTCACCTGCCGGAGCCAGCGCGCACGCGTCCTAGCCACGTCACGCACAGGTAAAGGTGTGTAATTGGACGCTAATTGGAGCAGGTGAGGGGTGTGTGGGCGAGGTTGTCTGGTGACGTCACTACTCTTTGTTATACAGTAATGTTTTTCTTTCTAAAAATAAACCAAGATTCATAAGGAAACCTGTTTTAGTGAATTTACAGCTTGGGAAAAAAAAATCAGCCAAAAGTAGTAAAAGGCTGGATAATAGCTAAAGTAGCAAACTGTTAGCTAGAAGCTAAAAGTAGCAAATGACTACCTAAAAGGGGAAATATGCTAAAAGCAACAAAAGGCTAGTTAGATTAGTTAAACACGAGCTAAAAGCATCACAAAGCAGAAAGTAACATGCTAAAATGTTAAAAGACTAGCTAAAGGCTAGCTAAAATATAATAGGATCAAAAGGTTGCTAAAAGCTCAAATTAGCAGAATGACAGCTAAAAATAGTTGCTTGTTAAAAGTATGACAAGACTGAAAATAACAACAAAAAGATATGCTAAAAAAAACCTCAAACAACCAGTTAGAGGGTAAAATTAGCTAAAAGCTACCAAAAGGTTTGCTAAAACCTAAATATAGCCGAATGGATTTTAAAAGAAGCTAAAAGGCTAGCTAAAGTTACAAAACAGTAGCTAAAAGTAGTGACGGTACCTTAAAAATACAGAACAGTAAATAAAAGTTGTAAGAGGCTAGTTAAAAGATACAGAACAGTAGCTAAAAGCAGCAAAATAGCTTATAGCAAAAAATAGCATAGAGAGGTTTTTATTTATTTATTTATTGGCAGTTTAGGACCTATCAATGTGTTTTTATGGGAAAAAGGTAAATATTTTGAAATGTATACATAAAAAAAAAACAAGTGTCTCCTGAATAAGCCTTGTGTTTTGATTGATGAACGGCTAAAATAGCTCAGAGTGTGAATAAACTGTTAGATTGAAAATCGAAAAACATAAAAATGAACAGGAAAATAATTAAATGAAACAAACAACTTGTAGAAAAAAGAGAAAGAAAAGCCTTAAAAGACCTTTGTGTAGGAAACGTGATTTTCAGGTCTCTCTTGTGAATGAGTCCTCGAGGCTCAATGGGATTAACCTGTAGAAATGAAGGATGAAAATGAATTTTCCTCCTGCTGATGCTCGTTGCCATAGTGATCGCTATCTTTCCCTCCGTCCAAAAGAGGGCGGTGTTATAAACACATACCCGGAAATAGAAGAAGAAGCCCCGCCTTTCCTGTCGTTCATCGACCAATCAGGCGTCTCCAGTCGTGACGCAGCTCAGTCCGTGTACCAGCAGTGTGCTTCAGTCAGCTAATTTACTGACAGAAAGCTAAAAACAAATCGCTTTTTAAGAATCACTTGAATTTGTCTTCCCGCTCAGAGCACCACCCAGGAGCAACGAGCCCGGACCGGAGCCGCTAACTGCACCATGGTTGGTGTCAAAGTGATCGGGAGCGACCCGGATTTTCAGCCGGAGTTAGCGGCCGCCGGCTCCAGGCTCGCCGTGGTGAAGTTCACTATGGCCGGGTAAGCTCTCACACACACTCCGGACAGTCAGTCCGTTCAGTGAATATTGAAGCAGGTGGTTTGATTTATTTAAATAACTGGAAGAAGGTGAATAATAACATGATCAGATTCAGCACGGAGTGGCGGCTTTAGTTTAAAAATAGCTGTGCTATCGTTAGCATGTAGCTAACTAGCTGGGTTGCTCACAATGACATAGCATTATTACAACCATTTGGTTGTTACTGGGCGTAGTAACAATGTTTTAGTATGATGGTTATTTAAATGTAGCTGTATTATTATGAAAACTTGTCACACAGCTGCTCATGTTGCGTATTTTTGTTTTTATAATCTTAGCACAAGATCTGAGTTTGTTTACAAGCTGTCCTGCCTCCACAGGTGCAGACCCTGCGTCAGAATAGCTCCAGCTTTCAACATGCTGAGCAACAAATATCCTCAGGCCGTCTTCCTGGAGGTTGACGTCCACGTCTGTCAGGTAACTGACCTCTGACATCCCTCGTAGATTTCACACAGACGAGTTGGGACTCAGTTTCAGGAAAAATAATTAAAAAACAAAGAAATGTAGCCATTAAAGGTCACTTGTGCTGTTGAGTGTTGAAGCCAGCTGTGTCCAGACGTTTTCAGCCTGTGAGCTCCTTTTAAAATGACCAAGTCCAAGTGATCTACCTGCTATAAATCCCCATTTACGCAGAACAACCTGTAGGAATACTCCTGTTTTTTTTTCTGTTTATTGAGGGTAAGAAACAAAAAATGAGTGGGTTTCCATGAAAATGCTGTCGTTTCCATGTCAGTCGGGTTGCCAAATAAATAATAATAATAATAATAATAATAATAAACTTTATTTATATAGCACCTTCCTACAATGCCTAGCATTGACCAAGGT
>JARVGS010000672.1:30643259-30663798 GCA_031762315.1 Hypsolebias antenori
GGGGGGGATGTGGTACTTCCAGGAGGACCTCGCTGCAGCAAACAAAAGGGGTATGGGACCAGTGTCAGTGCCATATTTGTACTTGTCTTCCAGTGATCTGCTTGAATATTATTTTATTTTACCGAGTGTGTCATACACAACACTCAACATCTTCATTTCTGCTACTTCCAGTTCTGTCTCCTGTCTTTTTGTCCATGTCTCTGTCTCCAGACCATCGAACATATCTGGTCTCACCACTGTCTTGTAAGAGCTGGACTTGTGCCTTTGGGTGGCAGCACATTGACAGACGTCATAATGACCCCCAACAGAAATAAATATCCATGAACCTCGAGTCTGAATATTAATTACTAATTGGTATGCATGAACAATGTAAACGGATGTTAGAAATATATCAGAAGAGGGGTAATTTTTTTAATTTAAGAAAGAAAAAGATGTTCCCTGACCGGGAATCGAACCCGGGCCGCGGCGGTGAGAGCGCCGAATCCTAACCACTAGACCACCAGGGATATGCTAGAGATGTCATCCAACATTTATTAAATCCTTATGACACAACAGATGCTATGTTTTCAGTGGTATCAAGTTCGATGGTTGCTGAAAGTGAAATAATAAACTTTATAAACACGAACAGAATCAAACAGAACCTAAAACAGTCCGTCTTTACTGATGGTTCTGGTTTAAAGTTCTGGTTCTGCCCGTCTTGTGGTTAGCAGCTGACACCATAATTAAACCTTTCTAAATCCTTCTTTCTTCTGGTGACGTCACGGGCCCGCACGTTCCGCTCAGAGCCGTGGTTCCGCTCGTCCCCAAGCCGTTTGTCACTCAGGCTCCGCCCACGAGTCTAAGCAGCACGCACAGCCTCTATAAAAGCTGATCACAGAGCAGTAGGTTTGACCACAGCTGAGTAGAGACCGGCAGGGTCCAGACCGGGTGTTATCCACACATGGAGCAGAGTTAGTCCTCATCCAGACCTTCTACTCAGAGTTAGTCCTCATCCAGACCTTCCACTCTCACAAGAAGTGCAGACAACGTGCTCCTACTCTGAAAGGTAAGAGAACTTTATCATTTGGGATGACTTCATGTTTTTGTAGGTTTTATAAGTGCAGATAGCTTTAGCATGGCGTCCATGACCTCTGTGGACAGAAGGTAAAATAAACCTTCATAGTTTGGTTCCTGTCCAGAGGCTTCTGTGTTTATCTCCAAAGCCTTCAGCTGATCAGAGTTAATCCTTGCAGCCTTCAGCCGGTTCCTTCTTCATCCTCTTAACGTTCTTCCACATGTATATGCGTGTTGCAAGAACATAATAATGATCAAAGGTCCTTGTTTTAAATAGCTCATGCAGACCAGCTTGCAGCACGTGCACACATTCTGGCTCACATTCTAGTAATCTGAGTCGTGGAACCAGAGCAGGGCGGCTGCAGCTGGTCTGCATGAACAGATTATATTTCATGGCTGCACATGTGGCCCACAAGGCAGCTACCCAGAATTAAAACCATATGTAGTTTCATTAGAGCTCAGGTGGTAAATCAAATTATACATTGTATCATTTAAAGAACTTATAGGATGTATCATATATAAAACATATCATTTATAGATTGTATGATTTATAGATTGTATAGAACATATTAATGTAATTACCGTAAACAATTGTTTGTTTGGCTGTGAACAGTTCAACTCAACATATGATTTATACATCTACATCAACATATCATTTATGGAATGTAAATAACGTATCGTTTATAGAATGTACAAACTGTTTAGAAGGTCAAATTTGCTTCCCAGCCTGATTTGCCTGTTCTCCTCTCCAGCTCACCAGCAGTCAGTTTGGAGAAAATGGCAGCGATTCCATCAAGCGGTTCTCTCATCGCCACACACGACTATTACAGAAGTAAGTCTGCCTTGCTGTTTATACTGAATGAAACAGAATAAAGTCTTTATATACTGAATGAAACTGAATATGTAATGTATTAATATGTTTTGGGGTTTTCTACTAAAATCAAATGTAAATGTGTTTTTAGGACGCCTCGGGTCTAACTCCAGCAGCAGCTCTTGTGGCAGTGCTGAGTACAGCGGGGAGGTCATTCCACACCATCCAGGTAAGAGAAGAAACAGACTCATTTTAAACATGGTAAATAATAATAATAATAGTGACAAAAACATCACCATCAAAACAAAGTTTAATACATTTTTCACACGCAGCTCTTCCAAGGCAAGACTCTGGACACTGGTGGACTTCGTTTTTCTTTGCAAAGCAGAACCAGCTCGGCATACAAAATGGATCTGACAATCAGAAGTGAGTATCGAAACATCGCCCTCTGAAGTTCCTTCAGAGCGTTTGGTTCGACAGCACTGATGCTTTGTTTGTGTTGCAGGAACAGAACCTACACTGTGACCGATGGTCAAGTGACTTGCATCGCCAAGGAAATGGGTTTAAGTAGACAACCCAGTGAAAGCAACGAAAATGGAAAATTAGAACCCACATCCCCTCCACCAATGTCCTCCTAGTACCTGTCCTCCTAGAACTTGTCCCACCCACCAACGTCCTCCTAGGACCTGTCTCCTACAGTGTCCTCACCCTCATCTTGCCATCTTTCTCATAGTCCAGCAGTGGAGATGTAGATGACGGCGCAATGATGATGGTGTTTTGTCTCCTTTAGTAAATATAGTTTGCTTGTCTTTTTGCCTGTATATATTTTTTTATTACGACCAAAACTATAAAAACCTCCAAGTATGTAAAAAAAAAAAAAGTATTTCCTGTAATGACTTATCGTTTATTAATGACAATAAAATAGTTGTAGTCATTACTTTTGTTTGTTTTTCCTTACAACTGTTCAACAGAAAGGCTCTTACATGATGAGTTTCTGACAAACATCCACCACGGGGTATAAAAATAACATCAAAGCTGCAGACTAACTCAATCTGTTTACCTTTGATCTGATTAGAAGAGATTAATTCAGGTCAGTAATCGTCCTGTCGTGAATGTGGGTCACCGGCTTCTCAAGACGCCGTTAGAGAGGAAAGGTCCTGACAGTCATGTGTCGTGGATGTACCCCTATGTCTGTCTTGTCCCAGAAGAACTTCTGAAAGGACAGAACTTATAATTCCATTAATTTTTAAAGCTGAGCTGAAAAGTTTATTGGGTGAACCTGGGTCTAGCCACAAGTTGAAGAACGTGTCGAGTCTGGTTGACACATAACTTAGTTACAACTCCCATTCACCCATCTTCTTTTATTTCCTTCCCTTAAACTCTCAAAACTTTTCTTTAAATTTTCTGAGCCAGTAACTAGTAAGTTAACGTGCCTTCAGATAAAAGTTATGTTTAACAACTCATAGCTCGAATCTGTTGTCTTTTTAAAATGTCTGATAATTTTTATGCCGTAAAATTAAACTGCCAACCATGTGTAAATATTGTGATAATTTGATGATTTGATAATAAATGATCGCATTAATTGATGGATCAAATATAATTCACGTCTCATGTCACATTCATTCATGTTCATCTTGGTCACATGGAAGAAAATATCTTTAATCTAAAAAAGAAGAAGAACCCGTGTATAACTCAATAATTATTATTTTGAAACTCGAACGAGTCTTGTATAATTATTGACCGGAATAAGGTATTAACAGCCTTGTCTCTTACAAGGAATTGGAGGCAAAAAATTCCTATCACTCTTTCTTCTTGGCTGAGAAGAAAAAAAAAACAACAACAACCTAATAAAAAAAAAGAAAAAAAAGAAAAATTATACTTAGACTTCTGGTCCAACTCTCAATTCTGCATCTGCAGAAGTTCTGGACTCTACGATTGTGGGCTGCTTCACTGGTGACCAGGAAGCTGAACAGAGGTGTTGTGGACAGAACCACCTGCAATTCAACGGTGGACAAACTAAAGAGCTGCATGTGGACTACAGGAAGAAGATCAGCCCTCCACGCCCCCCAACCCTATAAACATCAAGGGTACTAAGGTGGACATTGTAGACTGCTACAAGTACCTGGGGGTCCATCTTGACAAACTGGACTAGACAGCTAACACCATCACCTCTACAAGAAAGAGCAGTCACCTTTTTCTTCTGAAGACTCAGTTCCTTTAATGTCTGCTGGACCATGCTGCAGATGTTTTACCACTCGGTGGTCTCCAGCCTCTTCTTCTACACTGTGGTGTGCTGGGGCAGCAGGGTGAAGAAAGTTGATGCCAACAGACTTCATAAGCTCATCAAGAGCTGGCTCAGTTCTGGGAGTGGACCTGCAGTCTCTGACAGAGGTGTCTGAGCAGAGGATGCTGAGGGACCTGCTCCAGATCCTGAACAACACATCCCACCCCCTGCATGACACCCTAGACTCTTACTTCCACACCTTCAGTCGTAGATTGAGACCACCGAGGTGCTCCGCAGAACAACACAGGACGTACTTCAAACTTTTAAACTCCTCCCCCTTTAGGACAATAAAATTAATCCTGCACCACAATAAACACTTTAATGTTTCTGTCTGCACCTGTTTGGACCTTAATGTTGGTATTCTTATATTCTCTATTACTTTTTATATCTTGTGTGATTCCTTTGTACTGAAACTCTGGCACAAGTTTCCTGCGGGATCAAAAAAAGTTCTGTCTTATCTTATCACGGTAAGTGCACTGAGGACACCGTCATCATGGACGTTGAGGACACCACCTTGATTGAACTCATCTGTGGAGGTAGAGAGACAGCGTGCAGGGACATGGTTCAGCTGTTGGGATGGTGTGCTGACAAGAACTGTAAGAACTTCTGGAGGAGAAAGTTTGCTCTGCATCTCTGCTGTATCAAAGGCGAGTGTGTGGAAAAGGCTCCCAGCTTGAAGTTCCTGAGTGCACATGGACCCAGACCTCACATGGAGGTCTGACACCATGCTGGTTGTGAAGAGGACTAAACAGGACCTCTACATTCTGAGGATCCTCAAAAACATCAACTTGAAGAGAGACCTGCTGATCATCTTGCATCTCCTTGTGGTTTTCCAGCTGCACCACGACACACAAGGTTGTTCTGCAAAGGCTCACAACCATGGCCTGGACAATTAGTACCCCCCCCCCCCCCCTTCCTTCCTGGAGGACCTGTATAACTTCTGCTGTCCCAGGTGGGGGCGCAGCTTCTGAGGGACAGCAGACAAACCAGGACACCGGGTGTTTGAGCTGCTGCAGGATATTTAATCAGACAAACAAACTGAGGGACAGTTTTTGTCCTCGAGCCAACGTTGGACTTGACCATGCCAAACGTTATTCACCTCCTTTCAGTTTGATAGACGTTGGAAACATTTCAACAACTTGAGTGAATTTCTGTCCCTCTGTGTGTGAGACAAGAGGAGAAGACATGTCCTGACCTTCCTGTGAAGCCAGGAATGCCTCGTTTTCATCCGTCGTCACAAACAAATGAACGTTGTTTATCAGGAGACTGTCCACAAAGTCCTCTTCACTGGAAAAACAAAACCTGCCGACTTCAAGACCTGCAACAGAGCAGCCAAGACCCCCCAACAGGAAGTGAGTGAAGTCCTCTCTGAAGTGGAGAGGACCAGACTGATGTGTGGCTGAGGTTTGTTACCGTGACGTCTGGTGCTGCTCATGAGGCCAGAGCTCTGCTGCTGCTGCCTGTCGGTGGTCATCAAGACCACATCAAACAGCAGACACTCAGCAGGGTTTCTGCCCAGCAGACGTTCGTTCACTCCCCGCAGCGCCTGGGGACAAAAACAGACGATAAAGCTTTAAAAAACAGCCAAAGTTCAGCTGTTTATTTACTGCCAACAACTTTACTTTGTTCCCTCTTTTCTGACTTCTCCACCTGCGGCTCTAAGATCAGATCCCGTCTGTTTGGGTCGTTCAGGCCTTCCTCTTTAGAGTTTTTCACAATGAAACTACTTGCACACACTCTTTGAACTCTTGATTTGTGAAACTTTCAGCATCATCGAGTACAGAATGGTCCAACTTTTAGTGACTGTAACATTATACTTTTTAAATATTTAACTTTACAAACATTTCACCCATAGAAATACAGAAAATCTTCAGTTTCTGTAAAACATTCTCTGAAATCTAATTCGGCACGCTGCCTCCATTTTGTTTTGCTCCTTTTAGACTTCGGCTACTGTCTTGCTGGTTTAAGCATTCACCAGATGCTTAGGTGATTTTAGCTTGTAGCTAGTGTATTGCTGAGTTTAGATCTTAACTAGTTTTGGTAAGTTTAACTTTTAGCTGATCCTTTGCCGATTTTAGCTTCTAGATTATGTATTGCTGACTTTTGGTTTTAGCTGATATTTTGCTGAGTTTAGCTTCTTGCTGATGTTTGCAAATGTTAGTTTTTAAAGTTTTGGTGATTTAAGTTTTTAGCTACATCATTGGTTATTTTAGTCTCCAGCTAGTTATGGTGAGATGAGCTTTTAGCTGATGTTTTGAATATTTGAGCTTTTGGATACTGTTTTAGTGATTGTAGCCTTCAGCTACATATGGTGAATTTAGAGTTTAGCTGATTTAGGCTTTTAGCTACTGTGTTGCTGATTTTACATTTTAGCTACTGTTTTGGTGATTTTAGCGTTTAGCTACAGTTTTAGTGATTCAAGCCTTCAGTTAGTTATGACTAATTTAACTTTTAGCTTCTGTTTTGCTGATTTAGCATTCAACTTCAATTTAGTTGATTTTAAATAATTTATTGGGTACATATATAACATAATTCTAAACATTTCAGTTAAAATGTCCTCTTCAGCTAGTTTCAGCAGTCCTTCAGCTCTCTGCTTGGTACAGAAACCCATTTTGTCTTGTTCGGCTCATAAACCCTGACCTGCAGCAGTGGAAAAGCCCGCCCTGCTCCGTACGTAGCGCCATTGTCTTCTTCAGCCTCAGATTCAAAAACTGAATGAGATGTTACGGCCACAACCACAGCATGGTCCATGTCTTTCTGCAGGAGAGACAAAACAGCTGTTTGTGTTGAAGCGTCTCAAAGTAAACTGTAGGACTTTCAGCTGAAGCATCATAGTCTCTCCAGAGAGTCCTAAGTCTTCTTCGAGGTCTCCTCCCAGTCAGACATGTCAGAAGCACCTCCCTAGGGAGGCGCCCAGGGAGCATCCTTACCAGATGAACCACCTCAACTGGCTCCTCTGGATGTGGAGGAGCAGTGGTTCTCCTCCAAGTCTCTCCTGATAACTGAACTTCTCAGCCTGTCTCTGAGGGAGAGTCCAGCTACCCTGCAGAGGAAACTCATTTCAACCTCCTGGATCCACCATCTCATTCTGTCAGTCTCTACCAGAGTTCAGAGGTGAGTGAGGGTAGGGACCTAGACTGACCAGTAAACAGAGACTGGCCAACTGACTGGAAGAATCAAGAGTTTGATCGAAGCCTTCCACCGGCTGCAGACGTGCAGCTTGACGTCACCGGCTGCAGACGCAGGCTGATTCACTCTTTACGCTTCAGTCGCTACGTGACCTGGAAACAAAGGATGAGGAGCAGCTCTGTCTCTGAGGACAAAGATCTGTCTGGAGGAGGAGTCACTTGAAATCAGATGACTGGTCAGAGGAGGTCAAGAAGGAAACCTGCAGCTCCACTCTTCTGTGTGTACAAATGATCAAACTGTGTCAAAGGTCACGCACACCGTGTCCTTGCTGAATAAACGACCATCAAAAACTTCTCCATGTGTTGTAGAAACCAGCAGATCATCTGTGTGCAGCACATGGGTGTGTGTGAGTTCACCCAGATGTTCAGGGTGAGCACGAGGTGTGTGTCCAACAGCGTGAGACACACACGTCTAAAATACTGATTTAATGTTGGAGTTTAAAAGATAAAGACTCACAGACAGAGATGCATGTGAGCTGTAGCAGAGTATGAACACGGCACGGTGGCTCAGTTCATAGAGCTGTTGACTCAGCTGAAAGGACACTAGATCAAATCCTGGCCAGGGGTCTTTCTGGGTGGAGTCTGCATGTTCTCCTCGTGCTGCGTGGGTTTTCTCCAGTTTCCTCCCACAGACCAAAAACATGCATGTTAGACTGACTGGTGACTCTGAAGTGTCTGTGTCCCTGTGATGGACTGAAGACCTGTCCAGGTGATGGATGAATGGATAGGCGGGTGGTGTCGTGCATTAGCATGGCTGTAACTGGTTTATTTCTTCTTAGACAGCCAGTCCTTTATTAAAAACCATTAAGTGTAAAAACATTTAATATGATGCTCAAAAAAGGTCCAGAGAAATGTGTGGACTTTAAATCAACCAGAAAATCTGTTCATCGTTAAAGGTTCTGTCCCAGCTGCCCCAACATACATTACAAGTATGAACACGAAGCTGTCTCCAAGTGCAGCTCCTCAAAGGTTTTAACACAACCATCACTCAAACTGGCCCAGGCGTCGTCTTTTAACTCCATGTTTTACTTTGATTAGATCGTCTCCACACGCACGGACCTGAGCCTGGTGTCGTAGTCGAGCGTCATCACATTTACTTCAAGTGCAGCACATTGTGCAGATTTGTTCCTAAAACTTGACGGAGTTCAAAATAAACCGTCTCCATAAACAATCTGCATCAAGTGAAGGCCAACAGGTGGTTTCCACTTCCTGTTCCCTTTTCCTTTTCAACATCTAAACATGAGCAGGTGAACTTACTCCAAGAGCCACTTCTTCCTTGTTTGCAATATCTATATGCACGACCTCCACAGTCTGCCACGTCTGCTCGTCCAGGTCATGGACCTGACACAACAAACAAACAAACAAACAAACAAACAGAAAGAAAGGCACAAGTTAGTTCACTGAAGTGCAACAAGGATTCATATCTGTCCTCAACATACGTCAAAACAGGTTGAAACTAAAGCCTGAAACATCTTCAACACCAAATCTGACTTTTTAAAAAAACGGTTTTATAAACGGCGTACAAAGATCTAAGCTGGTCTTCCATCATAGACAGAGTTCTGACACAAATCCATCTGGAAGCTTCATACTTTTCAATATTCAGTTCTTAATTCTTGAATAATTTTTGATGTTATTTTTCTAGAATTCATTAAGTTTGCACAATAATGCAGTTTTGTTACTTGTAATCTTATACAATAAAAACTCAATTGTTGTCAATTCATTCATTGATTAAATCTTTATTTATACAGATTAGTCTCACTGACCTTTACAATGTATCTTGTAAGAATAAACGACTTCCTATTTCCAGTAGAAGTTTGTATTTATTTGAGCCACCTATTATCAAAGGGTTTGGGCAATCCACCCTTTTCTGACTGAGGACCATGGACTCAGATTTAGAGGTACTGACCCTCTTCTCAGCCGTTTCACACTCAACTGCAAACAGCTCCAGTGAGAGCTGAAGATCACAGAGAAATTAAGTCCAACAGGACCACATCATCTGCAAAGAGCAGAGATGGAATCGTGAGACCACCGAACCAGACTCCCTGCACCAAGAACAACCGTCTATGAAAACTATGAACAGAGTCTTTGACAATGGGCAGCCCTGGAGGGGTCCAACCCCCATCCTGGAGGGGTCCAACTCCCACCCTGGAGGGGTCCAACTTACTGCCGGCAATGCGAACAAGAATCTTGCGATGCTTGTTTAGGGACTGAATGTCCTGAACCAATGGGCTCCCAATACTCATGAAGCACCGCCCACAGGTACCTAAAAAATCATGGTTGATTGCAAGTCCATAAAACACATGTAGACTGGATGGGCAAACTCCCATGACTCCTTGAGGAGGCTAGTGAGGGTAAAGAGCTGGTCCAGTGTTCCACAGCCAGGACGATTATTTTTAACTTTTATAACTTGGCAACTCTCATTAAAGATAAAACAAAAAATGTGGGGACTATATTTGTTTATTTATACCCAGTGTAAAAAATACCACCTTACTTTACTTCAACGACTTTTCCAAATTTTGTTTTTCAGAAAATGCAATAGGTCAAAGAATCTGGAAAAGCAAATATTTGTACATACATACTTTCCAATATTCCATATTTATCCAGACCTGGAATACTAAAATCAAACTGCATATTTTTCAAGACTATATGCAATAACCCTGTTTTTAGACCATGACCCATTAGAGGCTTAAACACAATTTAATGTAGCAAATAGCAGATGTAGCCAGGGCTAAGACAGAAGATGTCTGCAACAGGGTCGTTGGAATATTCAGACCCCTGACTTTACAGAAAAGTTATCTGAACATTTTCTTTACAAAATAACACATACACTTTGCCCCCCAAACCTCACTTACGTTTTCTATTGTTCCCATGTCAGGTTTGTGCCATGTCTCGATCTTTATCATAAAGTCGTCCTTCATGTACTCATTCTGAAAAGGCAGGAAGGAAAACAGATGGTAGAACGTTTGGGTCAGTCTTTACCATTTTTAGACACGAAAATTAGGTCCTATAATAATGGCAGATGCAGATGACTGCTCCATCTCACTCTGTCCTCTGTCCTCACTCTGTCCTCTGTGTCCTCACTCCAACTACCTTCATGTCCTCTCTAACTGCATCCATATGTCTCCTCTTTGTCTTTTTCCTGCAGCTGCATTTCTAACATCCTTCTACCAATATACACACTGTCCCTCCTCTGGACATGTCCAAACTACTGTCCCTCCTCTGGACATGTCCAAACCACTGTCTCTCCTCTGAACATGTCCAAACCACCGTCCCCTCCTCTGGACATGTCCAAACCATCTCAGTCTGACCTCTCTACCACGTGTGAAATACAAGGCAGCTGGATGAGTTTACAACATATTTACTCAAATGCAGTGAATCAACATTGTTTTGAGGAATCTTGATCCATTTCACGAAACAGTCATTCTAATGAACAGCTGGCAAGATGCTGGATGGGGATAAATGTATTTATTCATCCTAATATTAATCGTCCTGATGTGCACTGACCCAACATGTCCAAACGTCCTCCAGTCTGTACAGCATCAGTCAGTGGTTCAAGTGAGTGACTTCTTGTTGCTTATTGGGTATACTAGTTTTAGAGCATTCTATTAAATTCCTCTGTGTTTGTATTTGTTATAAATAAAAGTTTGTAATGCTTCTGCCTCAACCCTGGCACACTTGACATGAGTGATAGTTTCACACAATGTCCCACTCCGTCCTCCAGTTGTAGCCAGTGCCAGGAGACAGCATGTCAGCCACAGTTTTAATGTGTCTCTACTGTTTTTATGAGCTTCTTGCATTGCAACTCATATTCCAGAATGTTATTCTCCTACATGACAAAGCGCGTAGATGTGATTTATGATTGTGCAGAAAGCTGAATCACATGTGCAGGGCACCATTACATCTATTTGTATATTTAAACGAGGGTATGTCTAATGAACCCCTAGTTCCATATTGGTTGGGATGTTTAAAGGAAAAGTGGTTGGATTTATGTGTATGAACAGTTTCATATGTAGATTGTTTTGTTCATGTGCTGTTTTTAAGTGTGTGCCAAGTTACAGTATAAAATCTACCCAAGTCCTTGTACAGGCGGCCCCAGCCCTGAGAACTGACCAAACAACTATTGACAACTCTCCCATGTTTCTAACTGAGTCTCATGTGATGCAAAATCATGCATCTTGTTCCTTCTGCAGGGATTCCTGCAACATTATCTGTAAAGATTCTCTCTGTCAACCAAACTGATGATAAGAATGAATGCCAGCGGGGACTCTTTCTGTTATTAGCACGACAAATATTAGAAAATCAAAGTACAAAAATAAGCTTTTTTGGTCTTATGTAATCCAAACTCGACTTCTCAACCTTCAGGAATAAGCAAGATACATCAACTACGAATAGTTTTATGGTAATATGTGTTCCAATAAAAATTCTTAAATTTATTAACTCACCGTCACAACTGCAGAGGAAAAAGAAAAAAAAAAAGCAAGAAAGAAAAAGTATATAGTTATTAATAAATTCATGAACAGGATGGTAAGCATCGGTGTGTTTGTCTGGCATGAACTTACTGGTGCGACAATAAGGGTACGCGTTCCAAGCCTTTTCATGAAAAACTAATGCTCCCTCTGGTGCAATCATCTTCACATATCCTGGAACTTTACTGGAGTGGAATGCACAAAACAGAAGGCAATGATAAGAAAAGGAACAAGAGTGTGCACGTAATCCCAGTCTTCACTGCTTCAGTATGAAAGAAAGATCACTTTATACAAAACTCTTGTGACTTCTTTTCATTGGAGTTCAAAAACTAGTAAAACATTCTGAGGGTGTGAAAAAACTGCCGTGATGTGAAGGTTGACAGCTTGTCCTTCAGCACTGTGTATATATTTGTCTGAGTGAAGCAAAAGTGTGACGTCTTTACAGCGTTATGTGCAAGAATTAGAGCCCGGCCGATATAAAGGTAGGGCTGATATTTTAGGCCGATATAGATGTTTGGGGACAAATCGTATTGTGATAATTGTCCCATTAGGCACCAATTTAAACACAGGGAACAAACCATGTCCTTCCTGGTGTAATTGTACAATGTATCCAGCAGAGGGAGCATGAAGACTACGTTCAAGTCAAGGGTGGTCACTTAAGTTTCACTTTCAGCACAGCCGAAGCAGGGAGCAATACTGTGTAGAATATTTTACTGAACAGAGCATGGTGAGTTTATTTTAACTGAGCTATAAAACAAATTTATAATAAATTCTCTTCAATCCTCCAACCTGCTTGTCATTAGCTACACGCCTCTCAAGTTAGCAAGCTAACAATTAGATAAACTAGTATAGGTCATTGCCTTGTAAGTCTTTATCCAGAATAAATCTAACGTAGAGGTAAAATATATCACCAGCATTAGTCTCCTTCAACCAAACACAAATATCGGTATCGGCAACAACCAAAATGTCCATATTGATCAGGCTCTAGTATAAATCTTCCCAGAAACATCCTTGAACTACCTCAAATGACACACTGGTTCAAAACCATACGCAGCATTCTTTGTAGGGTTGCATTTCATCTGTCAACTTTCATGCAAGAGTTTTAGATGAAGATCATCTTATGTTGAGAATTACATCAATTTTGGTCAAAAACAGGTTAAATTAACTTCATATGCAATCTTTCGCAGTACTATAGTACCTTGAATAATCAGCTGGCGCTTGGAACATGTGTTGTGAATGATGCACACCAAACTTTAACTCAATATTTGTAGAAACCGCTGAGTTGGAGCCGTTTTTGTGTCGGCTGAAGTGAATTAGCTGAGACGGTCATTTAGAATTGGACTGTTGTGGATGTACATCCAATCCAAGAACTCTTTTCTAAAAGTTTTATTAAAGCCTGTTCGGTGGTTCTTGAGATGTTTTGCTAACAGAACAGATCAACACAAAAACACAAGTGTAAACATTACTGCCTTTATGGCAGGAGGGTCAGGTGTAAGTTCTGGGTCAATCCCAATCTTAACCCTGTGACCTGATCACTAAAGCCTCACAGATTTAAGTTACAGCGCAGCTGTGGTGCAACACTTCAGCAGGGCTGCACGACAAGCAGCACGACTCAGACCTGATTTCAACTAAACTAAGCAGCAAAATGTAACAAATAAAAATAAAAAGCTTCTCTGCCTCGCAGCGCACGTCTCAGTCGTACGAAACCATTTCCTCTGAGCAACAAGAACTGAGTCAACGTTTGTGAAATCTTCCAGGGAACATATAACCAGGAGTTTTATTATGTATTTATTTACACATGGCCTGATGGGATCTGTCACATCATCTTTGCCTACTGCTGATAACTGCTAATGGCTGAAAACATAAAGAATAAAGTTTACATTGCTTTTTCAATATTCTTCATGCTTTTATGTCTTTAGAACAGTGGTAAAATGGAGCACTGATCAAAAAAATCTGTTTTGTAGTGTTACCTTTTAAAGCTGATATTTACTTCCAAATACCAACATTGTGAAACTATAGTTTACAGCAGTTTAAAAAAAAGGCTTTTTATTTTTGTGTTAATTCTATTCCTCTAAACAGCAGGTAAATGTACATGTTAGAAGCCCCTCACATCTTTCTGTCTTCCATAAAACACTTTCTACCACCTCACCTTCTAGAACATCTTTATATATGTGTACCCAGACATGATGTATTGAACACAAGTCAAACTTTTGTCACAGCTGCTGATGAACTTTGCTTGTCCTGTGTGAAGACGTACCTCTTTAAATGGTAGATTTTATGTGTGTATTGTCCCTTCTCGCCTTCCTTTTCATAAGGCTCATTTTTCAACACCTCGATGCCTTCTCCTCCTCCGGTTTCATTCTTACTGGCCTCGGCCACAGAGTACAGCTGCCCTACTTGATACTGCAATAAAAACAAAAATCACCATATTAACATGCAGTGAAGAACTCACACACCAAATAAAAAGGTAAGAAGGGCAGAATCTCACTTGGCTGTTAGAAAACAGCTGGCAGCTCAAAATAAAATTTCAAAAAGGCAGATTTTCCATTGAAGTCCCACTGAATTCTGTTTGTGGCCAGAGAGCTGTGAGGCCTCATGTTGTGTCATTAATTTTAAAATCACAGTCTATTGTTGTTTTTCTGTGTGTTAGACAGTGAAGACCATTTTGCTGCCCACCTCCACACATTACACCCTCTTTGGGCTCCTTTGCATCCACTTTGGTACCGGCTCTTTTTGATCTTATCAGCTGGAGTAAACTTTGTTTTTTAGACCGGGAGCATCATAAACACACTGTGCACACATCAGGCTGAACAGAAATGACGCTGCATGAAAGTACAAGTAAAAATACTCAACTTTCCACTTGCTGTGAGAATGTGCGTACCACCAAACTGTTTCAGTCCACGGTATCAAACTGCAAAAATACTGAAACTCGCCTAACTACACTGAAATGTAACTGTTGGTTTATGAACTTAGGGGGTATTTAAACATATTTTCTCATTAGTTTGAACATTTCTTCTTCTTTCAGCTTTGCCCTCTTCAGGGGTCGCCACAGAGTCATCTTCCTCCATCTCACTCTCCTCTCTCCACTGCGTCCATGTCCTCTCTACCTGCATCCATTTATCTGCTCTTTGGCCTTTAACACAAACCAAGACATTTTAATTTGTGTTAAAAGTGCAGACGTTGAGCTACACAACAGTTTTTAAATGATGTTGCTCGGGTAAGTAAAACCAGAGTTATGATCCACACCACGTTTTTCTAAATCATCGTCACGTCTGAAGCGTTAGACCAAGAGGCTGCAGCAAAGATGGACAGTCTCAGGGAAAAAACACCCCCCACTTTCACTTCCCACCCCCACCGAACAGCTACAAAGTTATTTGTCAAGTGCCAAAAAATCTACAGGAAGAAGAAGAAGAACACGAGGCAGAAGTTGAATGGAGTTCAGCGCGAGACAAAGTCACAGTGAGAGCGTGAGGGAGTCATGAGGTCTGAGAGATTAGTGATAATTAGCTTGTTTGGATTTTATAGTTGGCGTGTTGTTTAGTCAGTTTTATTGTGTTTGAGTCAAAACAATGAGACGATTTTTAAACGTGAGGAGGACGGAGCTCCAGATCCAGAGGAGAATGGAACCGCCGAGTCAGAACCTCTCAGAGGAGAGGATCATGAAGGAGAAAACAGTCCGAGTCAGAGAGGACTTTGTTGATGAAGAGGGTGATCAGGATTTGTTTTAGAAGAGCGAACAGAGCTCTACTAGGAGGTCTGACTCTGCATGGAGGGGGTCCAGAACCCCTCGGTGTGGGCCAACAGAACCAAGCTTTGAGCTCTGGAGAACAGAGGAGGATGTGGATGTTGACCCAGCAGTAAACAGGTTCCAGTCAAAGAGAAGAGGTCCAGATGGACACACTTTCTCCTCCAAGTCCAAAATAACTGTTTTGCTTTCTGCTCTGACCTAGTCTGGAAAATCTGCAGTACCACCGACAAGAAGGCAGCACAAAATAAAGAATCTGGGAAAAAAAACAAAAGAATCCAGGTCATTGGAGACAGAATCACAATTTGTCTGAGCCCCTTCCTGCCAATCTGATGACGAGACAGATCCAGGTCCACATTTTGGACCAGTCACCTGAGCAGGACATGGAAAATAACCGAAAAGGGAATGTGACGTTCCCCTCTGCCTTGTTTTAGACAGAAACTGTTTTTACAAGTGTCACAAATGCCTGATGGCATTTTATCGTAACACCTCATTGTTTTTTCCAAAAATAGCTGCATTTCAGTGGAAGTAGTAACTTTGTTGTTTGCTAAATCTGGACACATTCATGAATTGAACTGTTAATATTTGCATTTTGAGTTGTAAAAATGTATGAATGTTTGTGGCCTCACAGTAAACAAAAGTAACTTCACTACTCAGATTTGACATTTTGTGATTTTAGGACTATTGTGTTGATACAGTGGGTCAAAAAAAAAAAAGCTATTCACACATGGCACGTTGCGCTGAACAAAATGACAATAAACATGACAGGTCAAACATGATGAAATATGAAAAATACGTCATTCATTCCGACGTGGAAAATATTGAACACTACCATTTTCAGTCACTAGAGGGCCCTCAACTAATATGGCAAGCAAAGTGTCTCATTAACAGGTAAAAGTGGCTATTAATGAGACACTTGGCTTGCCATACAAGCCACCTTCATCTCGCTTCAGAATTCTTGGAGCAAACGTCACATCAGCTGCATTTCACCGGCCAGGCGAAATGCAGCTGATGTGACCATTAAAGTGCATTTATTAAGGAAAAGTTTAACTGAGACACACCTTTACAATAATGTAGAGCAAAAAATTTATTTATTTATTATTTATTAACCTTTATTTAACCTGGCAAATCCCATTGAGATCACAAATGAACACATTATCACAAATAATTGTTTTTAAGTGCTAATCTTGTTAAATTCTTGTTCCCGTGCACGCTGCTGCCATTTGGCAGCCAGTTGATTTTTGGCACAACACCGGCTCACATTTCCAGGTTGTCAGCTGGTGATGCATAATAGATGTGACTTATAAGGTGAAGTGACTTATTTATGTTTTTTTTTTTTTTCAATTTTCGACGGCAAGTACGGTATAGGGATCTGATCTAAAGTGTAAAAAATGTGGATCGTGCATCCCTCTCCCACCAACACCAGCTGCAGGCGGTGTAACAAAGACTGTTTGTTTTATTGTGAGTTTCTTACTCAAGCCTGAGTGTGTGACAGCTTTGTGTGAAAACCTTAAACATAAAAATAACTTCACAGAGCACTACTCTAATGTACATCTTCTAACCAACCTTTACATTTAGTAATAATTCAAATCAAAGATTGTTCCATGAAAGATTATTGCACTCACCTCTTCCACAGAGACCGGCAACACAACACGGCTGAAGAATGAAAAGGAAAGGTTGGACAGAGGAGAGAAACAACAAATATGTTACATCACAACAACAACACAACATTTCAACAATTCTAAAAAAAATGTTGGCCATTCCAAAAAGTTGTCCACAAATCCTACATAACTTTAATAATTAGTTTTTAGCTCATTTTGGCCCTGTTTACATGTGAACAATCTCTGGAAGCGATTTATTTCAACGTTTATTGTGAAAATCTAAATAAATAAATACACGTTTATGTTATTCTGCTGAAGATTATTTAAAATATTTGTATTCTAACACCCACGATCATAAATTCTGAGTGACGCAATTAAGTTTCTTTATATAACACAAGTCACAACAGAAGTACGACAAACATCAAATGAGAACCATTTCACAAACTTTACAAAAACGTGGTCTTTTTTTAATATTTGTGCTAAAACAAATATGGACATTTTTTTTACTGCCTAACCTAGCTTGAATGCTAAAAGAGCTAATAGTTTCTTTGAGAAATGGCAAAAAAATTTGGAACTTAAATTCGTTTTTTTTTTTTTTTACTAAAACATCAAATAAAAACTCATCGTGATAATATTCTTGTTATTTTCCCAAAGAAAGTTCAGTTTCTGTCAACAAAGAAAACGGTGTCATTAAGATAAACTCTGATAAACATTGTTAAATCACATTATTTGTCTTATTATAATTTCAGCAGTTTCTTTTTGGAAGGGGACAGTGAGTCATCTCACACCTCCCATGTCCCCTCTGATGGTCAACTCTCATCAGTTCCACACCAGTTAAAGGCCAGTCCACTGCCGGTACCCACCCTCACTAATACAGTACAGTATTTACATTATATTTATTATTTACGGTAAAAAAAAATTCACCTGAGAAGAAATGATAAGACGAGAGACGAGTGGACTCACACATCAATGGCAAAGCAGCTAAACTGCATCCATACATGTCCTCTGTCTTTTTCCTGCAGCTGCATAGCACCCATCTACCACTGTCCCTCCTCTGGACATGTCCACACCACTGTCCCTCCTCTGGACATGTCCACACCACTGTCCCTCCTCTGGACATGTCCAAACCATCTCAGTGTGTCCTCTCTAACTTTATCAACATGTGCGGTACCTCTGATGATCTCATTCTTAACAGGGATGTGCAATATGGCATAAAATTCATATTCTGTTATTTATTGTGGTGGGTTGGGTGGATGATGTAAATCTTATGTTTTTGGTATAAAACTTGCAACAAGGAATAAAAAAAAAGCACAGGGTGTCATTTTTCCAGCATTTATTTTGAAATCTGGGACTTGGGAACCCACAACACAGCGTTCTTTTACATACCAGAGCAGGTTTAACCGTTTTTACATATTTAGCACAAATGAACTCTCTAAAGCCGATCAACGCTCACTTTAACTTTCCAAGGAACGCAGCGTTTTGTGCATGCGTCTGAATATGGCAACAGTACGGCAAGCCGGCCAAAGTTAGCGTGTAGCTTCACTACATAGTTAGCGTGTAGCTTCACTAAGTAGTTAGCGTGTAGCTTCACTACATAGTTAGCGTGTAGCTTCACTACATAGTTAGCGTGTAGCGTCACTACATAGTTAGCGTGTAGCTTCACTACATAGTTAGCGTGTAGCTTCACTAATTAGTTAGCGTGTAGCTTCACTAATTAGTTAGCGTGTAGCTTCACTACATAGTTAGCGTGTAGCTTCACTAATTAGTTAGCGTGTAGCTTCACTACTCAGCTGTTGAAGAAAACAGACTAACACCATTTACAGTTTTCAACAACAATAAAACGTAACGGTTAAATCTGACAACTGTGATTTTACATCAGACGCAGCATTACTGTAGAAGACTGTCGCCTCGTATCATGTCACTCTGATGAATCTCAGCGTCTTCTGTCACTTCCGGTTGTTTCTCCGGTCGTTTTAGTTAATGCTGCTGTCTCCAGACCAGCTGGTCTCGACATCACCACTGTCTGGTAAACATGTCCTTGGACACCGCGCACTACTGTTAGCTAACACTTAGCGTGATGAAAGCAGCTACAAGTCGTGGGATTAGTTTATTTACCACTTTTGTTTGACGTCGTACGACCGTAAACTTCTGTATCAATCCACAACATCAAATATTATTCCTCGTCAGTGTTGACCTCGGATAACTTGCCATGGTGGGGCGCTCATCTCGTCCGTGATTTGTCTGAAGGGGCAGGGGAGGAGACGGACCGAGACATGTCCTGAGCTGCACAGCGTCCTGTTTGTACCAACAGTTGGTTGGTTTTTCACGGTTTTGGGGGTGGGGGGGTCAGTGTGAGGGTTTGACATGAGGCTGCCTTTAGCTTTTCAGCTAATGCACCTGCATTGCAAGCTGCTCGTTTATCGTTACGTCAGTGTCGACAGGTGGTTGGGGGGTGGAGGTGGGGGTTGGTAGACGGGTCAGTGCACCCCACTTGTATAACGGTGGGGAAACACCACACGGTATGTGATGAAACATGAAGCTTGGAAAACACTAGAACAGTGGTCCCCAACCACCGGGCCGCGGACCGGTACTGGGCCCTGGGTCAATTTGTACCGGGCCGCACAGGAAAAAAAAAACTTTTATTTTGAAAAATTACTGGATTCTCTCCACCACGTCTGTCAATGACTCACTCGACGCAGGTCAACATACACAAGCAGTAAGTTTCAGTTTCTGTTAGAAGCATGTGCAGATTGGTTCTGCCCATTTAGCTGCGTGGTCCAGAGCAGACAGGAGGCGGCGTGCGGCCGTGTCGGCACATTTGAAGGATTACTCTGCATATTTTTCAACCCGCCTGACAAAGAGCAACTGTAAAACTATATGAACTAAATAAAACTGTCATTTTAAACAAAGCTTCCTAACATCACATCAGAGCTGTTCCTTCACATTTCTGCTTCTGCTCTTAAAAAAAGTCTCTGCCCCTAAAAGTTCAAAGTCAATTTTATTAAAAACATAAATATAATTAAAGTTTTGCACTGTGCATAAGTTCCTGCACTTCTGTGTACTGATGTGAGTCACTGCAGCAGAGAGGAGGACGAGGCACAGCTGACCCGCTGTGGGATATACTCCTTAAATAAGAAATGATCCTGCACTTAATGCACTTATAGATCACATAAAGTACATTTGAAATACCGGTGCTGGTCATAAAATTAGAATATTGTGAAAAAAGTTGATTGATTTCAGTAATTCCATTCAAAAAGTGAAACTTGTATAATCATTTGTTTCAGTAATGAGTTGACATCTTTTGCTTCATGTTAATCTAAAGTAATAAAACTTTGTAAAATACACCAGAATGCAGGAAATGGCATCTGGTTTATCCAAACTTCTCTGGGGT
>JARVGS010000672.1:30801213-30815086 GCA_031762315.1 Hypsolebias antenori
ACCGCAGCGCAGCGAGAACGAGAGAGAGGTCCCAGACCGGCATGACAGGGCGCAAGGGAGGGTGCAAGTGCCAGGCACCCTTCAGAAACAAGGAAATGTCCCTGTGGTGGCCTAACGTCACCCCATCCACTGTCGCATGCCAGCATGAAATGGCAGCTACATAGACCTTCAGAGTGGACGGAGACCGACCCCGAGAAAGCAGTGTCTGAAGAAAGGACAAAACAACAGAAACAGAACAGTGTACAGTACAGGATCCTCATGTTTGGAACGACACCAACTGTTAAAAACCCCCACACACGCATGTACACCAGTCGCGTGGAAGGGGCCCTGGCGTTAGTCATTGTATGCCCGACGTCACCGTTGTACTCCGAGAAGGAGAGGCCAGGCCCCGAAGCGGCCAAACCCAGAGCCGGAGGCGGCTGGGATTGGGATGCAGGATCCGACCCCCGAACTGCGACAGGAGGTCCTTCCTCTGGGGAAGGGGCATTGGAGAGCTGCAGCAGAGCCTGTGCAGCAGCGGAAACCAGGTCCGCCCCGGCCACAAGGGGGCCACCAGAAGGACCCGATGTCCCTCATGAAAGACTTGCAGGAGGGTTGGGCCTATCAGGAGAAGAGGCGGGAAGGCATAAAGCAGCACCCTTGGCCAGTCGTGCGCCAGCGCATCTTGACCCAGGGGACTGGCACTGTCCGCCAGGGAGAACCAAAGCGGGAAATGCGCCGTCTCCCGGGACGCATAGAGGTCCACAGCCGCCATGCCGTACGTCCGCCAAATGACCCGGACCACATCCGGGTGGAGTCTCCACTCCCCGGGCGGCGGCCGTCCCCGAGACAGCATATCGGCCAGCCCATTCCGCACCCCCGGAATGTGGGCTGCCCTCAGGCTGGCAAAAAGAGGGGCTGCCCAGGTCAGGAGCCTCCGGGTCAACCTCAGCAACGGCATGGACCGGGTCCCCCCTTGATGGTTGATGTGAAAAACCACCGAGGTATTGTCCGACCGCACTAGGACATGCCGTCCGCGCAGGCCGGGGAGGAAATGATGTAAAGCCAGCTGCACAGCCTCCAACTCCAGCGTATTGATGTGCAGCAGTCGTTCCCGAGGAGACCACAGACCCTGGGCGATCTGTTGCTGCCACGACGCCCCCCAACCAGTGGCGGACGCGTCGGTCGAGACAACCTCCCTACGAGTCAGTAACAACCCCAGTGGAACCCCCTTGGTCAGAAACGCCACATCCCGCCACGGAGCCAGCGATGCGAGGCACTGAGGGGACACCAGCAGCGTCCGGCGGCAGTGTGGCGCACAAGATGGGTGCAGCCCGAGGCTGATGAGCCACATCTGCATCGGACGCAGAGATAACAGCCCCAGGGGCACCACCGTAGCAGCAGCAGTCAGCATGCCCAAGAGGCGCAGGTAAGCAAGAAAGGGGGGGCGCAGCCCGGAAGAAAGGAGGGCAGCACCCGCAGGATGCCCTCGACACGCTGAGGCGACGGGCGAGCAGTCATAGCGAGGGAGTCCAACGTGACTCCAAGAAACGTGACGACCTGAGACGGAACCAAGTTGGACTTCTGCCAGTTCACACGGAGACCCAGCAGGTCCACGTGACGCAGCAGCGTGCGTGTGTTGGCCGCCGCCTGAGCCGCCGTGGGTGCGCAAACGAGCCAATCGTCCAAGTAGGGCAGGATCGTCAAGCCCTTGGCCTGTAAAGGACGTTGGGCCGCGGCCACGCACCGCGTGAACACACGAGGGGACAGAGAGAGGCCGAATGGAAGGACCTTGAATTGAAAATGCCTGTCCCGAAACGCAAAGCGGAGAAACCGCCAGTGGTGGGGTGCAATCGGAACATGAAAATAGGCGTCCGTCAAGTCAACCAAGGTGAACCAGTCGCCTGGGGAGATCGTCTGAAGCACATCCCGGATGCGCAACATGCGGAAAGGGATGGCCTTCAAAAACACATTGAGACCCCGTAGGTCTAAAATCGGGCGGAGTCCGCCTGTCCTCTTCGGGACTAAAAAGTACGTTGAATAAAAGCCCCCCGGATCCCGCAGGGGGTCGACAGGCAGTATAGCACCCTTGGCCAGCAAGGCGTCTATCTCGAGGCTCAGAGCCCGAGCCTTGACGTGGTCGTGAATCACAGTCATCCTGACCCGACCAGGAACAGGAGGGCGGCGGCGGAACTGCAGCGCGTAACCCCGAGCCAGCGTGGACACCACCCACGGATCGGAAACGAGAGCGGCCCAACGACGAAGCTGGGCCGGGGTAAAATGTCCCACCGCCGGCTCTGCATCACTTTCGACACCCCCTGCCCCCAAGAGAATGAAATGAATAAATAAATAAATAAATAAATAAATAAATAAATAAATAAATAAAGAGAGGCAGGGGGTGCGGTAGGGTTGCCGAGCGGATTGCCTGGACTGGGAAGGAACGCGAGCCCCAACCCTGGGAAACGCCCACCGGCCAGGAGGAGGCCCCGCAACAGGCCGCAGTTGCCCGACGGAGGACCCAGACGGTGCCGGACAAGTGCGCGAAAGAGACGCAGGGGCACCCCCAGCATGGTGCTGCGATCGCCTGCGATGAAGGCCGGCCAGCTGCTGCCTGGTATAAGAAGCCTGGGCCGACCGCTCCAAGGCCACAAGTGCAGCAGAACCGAACAACTCCCCAGGGACCACCGGAAGACTCAGCAGGGCCCTCCTACAGGCTTCCGTAAGGGGAGACTGCACCAGCCAGACCTGTCGCCGTGCCTGGACAAGGGTAGACAGGACACGGCCAACTTCTCTCGACAGCAGAGCAAATGCATGAAGAGAGGCGTCCACCAAACCTTGAGTAGGCGCGTCAACAGCCACGCCCTCCAGAGAGGCCGAGAGACCCAGTAACAAATGCGACAACGAATTACCGAGTCGCCCCAATTGAGCCCCCGAGTCATAAGCCCTACAGAGCAGATCATCAGTTACACGACACTGAGGACGAGGGCACCGAGCATTAGCCCGCAGAACCTCATCCGGAGCCACAATGAGGGACGCCACGGCAGGCTCATCAGGAGGCATATGACCCAAGCCCAACTTGGGCGCATCCTGCATGGCCGCCAGGGCCCTGCCATCAGACGTTGGTCGCGACAAAGCCTTGGTGTCCGCCCAACAGGCATGAACCTCCTGCACATAGGGGGCAGATGGGGGGACCAAAAAGGATGCCCTAGCAACAGGGCGCTGAAAGAAAGCGCTAGAGGTATCAGGCTGGCTCGGCGGAGCATCCAACTGCAACCGAGCAAGCGCAGTCCTCAAAGCGCCCACAATCGAATCGTCCCCTTCCGAATGAGAACAGGAAGAGGTCCACGAACTGGGCCCCGACACCCGCGAGCCAGACTCAAACGGATCCTGGAAGGCAGTCCCAGACGCCGCCAAGGACACAGCGTCCTCATCCAAAGCCGAGTGTGCCGACCCCACGCTCTGCTCCGGGTCAGGGTCCCCAGTCAGACCAGAGCCACCACCGGCTCCAAGGGACTCGAGCAGTGCCCTCATCTGCACCAGCTCCGAAGACCGCTGGGCGACCTGCCCAGACAGATCCGCCAAAGCCCTGGGGCTCTTCTTGGTCCTCTTACGCGGAGGGTCCGCAGCCCCAGGGGCCGGGCGCTTTGCAGGCTGGCTGCTTTGAACGGCAGCCAAACGAGCAGTATGCAGGGACAAGGGCAAAACAGAGCAATAAGGGCAGGCCGCATCAGTCAAGGCCCCCTTCAGGTGAGCCGGCCCCAAACAAGAGGGGCACAGGTCATGCCCATCGTCCAACTGGAGAAGGGCCATACAGACTCTGCAGCTGTGCACGTCCAGCATCTCACACTCGCAGGACACGGTCAGGTCGAGCCGAAATCGCCACTCTTGACACGAAGCAGACGAGCAAACGGGTCAGGGAACCCGGTCGAGCAGAAAACGCCACCAGGGGTTCCCGACAACACGTGACAAGGCGAGCCGAACACGGCCGCACAAGATAATAAAGAGCAAGCCCGAAAACGGCTGCGGTGAAACAATATCCAGACGAGCCGAACACGGCTGCACAAGATAACGAAAGGCAAGCCCGAAAACGGCTGCAATTAAACAATATACAGGCGAGCCGAACACGGCTGCACACGATAACGAAAGGCAAGCCCGAAAACGGCTGCAATTAAACAATATACAGGCGAGCCGAACACGGCTGCACAAGATAACGAAAGGCAAGCCCGAAAACGGCTGCAATCAAACAATATACAGGCGAGCCGAACACGGCTGCACAAGATAACAAAAAGACAAGCCCGAAAACGGCTGCAAGTAACAAAACACCGGCGAGCCGAACACGGCCGCACAGCAACACAGGAGCGAACGTGCCGCCGCTCTGCCGAGTAGGAGAAGGAAACAACTCACCAATCGAAGAACAAGGTGTATCAAGTTAGAGCTTGCACAGCCTCTGGAGGGTGAGAATCCTCACAGCTCCGACCACAGTCACGAGGCTACCAGCGACAAGCAACAAGTCTTACCACCATGCAACCTGCACGCGAGAAGATGAAAAGAGACTGAGCCACCGCTGTCACGTGTCTATATAGACTTCCGGTGTCACCGGGGGTCACACGTGACCATGTTGGTATAAGATTCTCGACCTGAGCATGCGCAAGATGATCATTCAGTGCTTTAAGCACCGCCCCTGGCGGTCAGGAGGGATGAAATAGAACTCATAGTTAATCTGTTTAATCCAGACATCACAACTCAAAGTTAACCTGGTTAATCCAGACATAACTCAAGGCTAACCTGGTTAATCCAGACATAACTCAAAGTTAACCTGGTTAATCCAGACATAACTCAAGGTTAATCTGGTTATTCCAGACATAACTCAAAGTTAACCTGGTTAATCCAAAAATAACTCAAAGTTAACCTGTTTAATCCAGACATCACAACTCAAAGTTAACCTGGTTAATCCAGACATCAAAATTCAAAGTTAACCTGTTTAATCCAAACATAACAATTCAAAGTTAACCTGTTTAATCCAGACATGACAACTCAAAGTTAACCATGTCAATTCAAAGTTAACCTGATTAATCCAAAAATGACAACTCAAAGTTAACCTGGTTAATCCAAACATAACAACTCAAAGTTAACCTGTTTAATCCAGACACGACAACTCAAAGTTAACCCGTTTAATCCAAACATAACAATTCAAAGTTAACCTGTTTAATCCAGACATTACAACTCAAAAGTTAACCTGGTTAATCCAGACATCAAAACTCAAAATTAACCTGTTTAATCCAGACATAACTCAAAGTTAACCTGGTTAATCCAGACACGACAACTCAACGTTAACCTGGTTAATCCGGACAGGACAACTCAAAGTTAACCTGTTTAATACAGACATGATAACTCAAAGTTAACCTGTTTAATCCAGACATGACAACTCAACGTTAACCTGGTTAATCCAGACAGGACAACTCAAAGTTAACCTGTACATGACAACTCAAAGTTAACCTGTACATGACAACTCAAAGTTAACCTGTTTATTCCAGACATGACAACTCAAAGTTAACCTGTTTAATCCAGACATCACAACTCAAAGTTAACCTGTTTAATCCAGACATGACAACTCAAAGTTAACCTAGTTAATCCAGACATGACAACTCAAAGTTAACCTGTTAATTGTTCTTGTTTTTCTTTGTAAGAACGCTCCTTTCTTTCCATCTCAAAGCCACTTTCTGTTCTCGCTGTAGCTGTACCATAAAACTTCAAAACCAGGCTAACAGCCTGGTTTAGTTAATCCAGACCCAATTAGCAGTCAGAGTTACGTAATCCAGACCTGGCTATCATTCAGGTTAAATTAATCCAGACCCTTCTAATAGTCAGATTAAGTTAAACCAGACCCATATAGCAGTCAGATTAAATTAATCAAGACCAAGCTAAAAGCCTGGTTTAAGTAATCCAGACCCTGCTATCACTCAGGTTAAATTAATCCAGGCACAGCTATCAGTCCGGTTAAATTAATCCAGACCCAGCTAATAGTCAGATTAAGTTAAACCAGACCCAGATATCAGTCAGGTTTATGTAATCCAGACCTGGCAAACAGCCTGGTTTAAGTAATCCAGACCCGGCTATCAGTCAGGCTAAATTAATCCAGACCCGGCTATCAGTCAGGCTAAATTAATCCAGACCAGACTAACAGTCAGAGTTAGTTAATCCAGACATAGCCCACAGCCCCACACCCAACTCAATTAAGTTTCACTTGTTTGAGGAACTCAGCAAAGTTGACAGGTTTATATTTTTAGTATTGCAGGTTTTTTTTGTAAATTCTGAAACGTTTTATAGAAACTTGTTTAAAAAAAGAGAAGCTAGTTTTATTTATATTTACAAGCTTTTCTAATTAAAGCTGAGTTTTCTTTTTAAATTCAGCCTCTATGATCCTTAAGCCACATAAAAATCATTTCATATATATTTTGATCACTTCGGGTCTGACAAGAATCATACTGTTTTTCCTGTCAGGATTAGTTAATCTGGATTGAACTCATGACTTTTTGAAGACAGCTGGATAAATTAGCTGGATTAGGTAAACCAGGCTTTATAGTACCGTAGATATACAGTAGATGAAGTAGCTCCTTTCAGCCACACTTTGCAGTTTTGACAGAATAATCCACAATCTTCTGATGAGGTTTGACCAAGCTCAGCTTTATCCTGGATTACTGAAATCTGCTGCTGATAAATAAACTTTATGTTTAGAAAGTACATTTGGTGTTTTTTACTGGTACAAACTGGCATAAAATGGTGCAGCACCACATCTGCAGAGCATCATGACGAAGACCATGGTAACTGCATCAGTTCAGATGGTCGTACCCTCAGCGGTCAGTTTAGATTCGACAGGTGGACTGTTTTAAGGCATGGGACGTTTGGATTCATTCCCCTTGCTGTCACTCAGGTGTGTGTTACCTGTGGGACTCCGATCCTACGACACGCCTCCAGGAAGTTCTCTACGTTGCGGCGACACTTGGCCATGGTGAGTTTAGGCTGCGGGAGTGGAGACGCAGAGATCAGCAGGTTGTCGCCAGCAGAGACTCCAACAGTCTGTCCAATCAGAGACACTCACCACAGCGGGGGAGGGGACGTGGATACTGGGGACGGACCGTGGCTTTACGTGATTGGCCAGGTGACACAGCACTACCCCATCCGTCAGAGCTGCTCCCAGGTCACTAGGCAGCGACACCTTAAGGCGGGCCTCGATGTTCTGGACAGCGAGAGAAAGCTGGTCATGAACAAACCACGACACAGCTGGGCAGCAGGAGCGTGTAGGAGGCACCTTTCTGAGCTGCTCCACCAGTTCAGCATCTTCTCCAAGCAGAGGAGGAGCTGCAGGAGCCTCCTCCCGGCTCTGAGGATGCACAGCAGCAGTGGCATCTCCTGCAGGACAGAGGGGGAGGAGTCACGTGCGGCACACCTGACAGGTGAATCTGATCACAATGCCTCGGAGAACACACACCTTTCCTCTTGTCTTCTCTCTGGCCGAGGCGGTACAGGAAGCTCTCAGGACGCCCACTGGTTGGCCGACAGGAGGCCCCGCCCCCAGGGCTGGGGTAAGAAGGTGACTGATTGGCTGAAAGGAGTGAAAAAAAGAAAGAAGTGAAAACATATGTGAGTGATGCAAGTGTTAATGAGTCAAGGTGTTATTCTTACCTGTAGGGGAGAGAGCAGCTCTGTCCTCCCCCTGCTGAGACACAACACAGGTACACATGAACACACCTGAACACACCTTACAGACCTGAACACACCTGGACTAAAGCCCCCAGCATACTCCCACGTACGTACGTACGCACAGGGCATGTCGGCGCAAAGCTCTATTTTTACGCATTACGTACACGCGTCGCACAATGAGCTGCCTGGTGACGGACTGTTTTGTATGTGACACCAACGTATTAAATTCTTCTTCATCCCTGATCTGGACTTTTCTTTTGTTTTTTGCCAAAAGGCACTGATCGCTTCCTCCTCTGTTGACGCCGTGACTGAAATGATGAGAAATGAAGGATTTTGTCACGAGTGAATTAAAGTCAGGTCCAGCGTGGCTGCAGGAGGTTCTGGAGATTTCCTGGTGTGCTGGTCTGATGTGTGGCTGCAGGACCAGCACTCCCTGTGTTTTTGTCCCGTAGGTAAACGCTCCTCGTCTGTGGAGCTGTCTGAACGCAGCGAAATTAAGGAAATAACGTCAAGAATTCAGCGCAAAAACGCTTGAGCCGTACGCAGAGCTGTGTGGGTGAACTGCCTGCGTTCAGTGCGCGCGTACGGAGCGGCGTACAGCCGTACGCAGAGCTATGCTGGGGGCTTAAATGTTTTTGGCAGCATGAAGCTCGTTATCCCGTCAAAAGAAAAGAACTTTCATAAATTAGCTGCAGCGTCGTACAAGCTGCCACGGTGCTTAAAGTCTGTGAACAAAGCAGGGGCTTATAGACCGGACAGTACGGTACCTTTCCTTTTCTTCCCTTTCTGCTCCGGCTCTGGGGCAGCGTCTTTGAGGGACTGTGTCTTCTTTGCTGAGAGGTCAATCCCCAGCAAGCTGTAAAGTTTTTGTCTGTCCGGAGCAGGAAAATGCTTCTCGATCAGAGACTGCAGCACACCTCTGCAACGACCACACACACGACATATTTACCGTACAACCACGTTTAAAGTTTAGGAGGAAAAACATTGTTTTCAGTCGATGCATACTTTGCTGTTGATACAAAATCGTTAAGTTCTCCTCCTCCTTCCTCCAAGGCCTCCAGTGTTCGCGCTTCACCGGTGGACTGAAGACCTATCACCACACACTGGACAGGAAGAGGCTGCTCAGCAACAAACTCCGACAACACAACCACTGAACATGTTCAACCTCACGGACCACGAGCAGAGGCCAGTCGAGAACACAATTATATAAAGAGTGCATGTGGCACATTATCTGCACCTCAACAAACAGACATCTAAGCTCTGACGAGCACAGACCTTGTTTATTACCTGACCTTGATTTGTGACCTTGACCTTTAGGCTGTGGATATAAAAGAGTGGAACTAACGGTGTGTAGTTGTGGTACAAATTCTATTGTTTCGTCTAAATGCTCCTACACGGATCAGAAGTTATGATCTTGACAAGGAAAGATTCGGGTTCAACTTTGACCTTGATTTGTGACCTTGAAGCTGGACTGCTGAAAAAAGTCTGCAACCCTCAGCTTAGTGACGATGCATGTGTGAAGTTTAGTTAAATTATGTGGAGCGGATCAGAAGCTCTGGGCAGGACAGACGTAAGGACGGAGGCATGTTGGTCTTTTAACGGGCGTCAACAGACGTTTACAACGTTCCTCGTAAAATATCCTGATGCAGGCTCAATAATCCAGGTAGAAAAATATTTGAAAGAAGTCTTTCGGATGAAAAAGCGTTTCCACAATTTTTTTTTTTTTTTTTAACGTCCAGAGGACCCGACTTAACTTTTTTAGAGTTCCTTGAAAAGTTTGGGACCAGATTTAGTCCTTGAAAACCAGGACTCGGAGCATCAAGGTCATAACAGATGGCCAACGATCTGCAGTTATGATCCGAGCTTCAGGTGACGTCCCCCCTCCTCCATGAATACGCCCCGCCCAAACAAAACTGTTTCTCATAAATCAAACTTTGTTCCATCTTGGGGTGAAGATAAATAAAGGGAGATCCAGTGTTTCTCCTACTATTATACAAGCGGGTCACCCCGCCCCATCAACAGAACCAAGTGCCCCGCCTACCCCCACACCCAACTGTCTGCACTGAGGCAGCGCTAAGCTAGCAGCGTGCAATACAGGCCTGCTAGCTAAAAAGCTAAAGTCAGCGCTAACGCTGAGCCCTCATGCTGGAACCAAACTGTCGGTACAAAGAGAGCGCAGTTCAGACGTGGCTCTGTGTCCACCACCCCCCCTCGACACCAGTCAGGGACGAGAGGAGCGCTCCACCATGGCAAGTTGTCTAGGAGAAACACTGGAAATCTCATGAGACGTGTCGCAGCAGCTGCTGCGGTTTATCACAACAGGAAACTGAAAAAAGGACTGTTCCCTCACCTGAAGGTTTTTGTTTACAGAGTAAATAAATGTTTAGAAACGAAGGTTTAAAACTCCTGGACGTCTTGAATCTACGTGTGCAAAGCTTCATGCTAACAGCAGAGCGATGTGAAGGCCAGAGGCGCCTGAACCTCAACACATGGGTCAAAACCAGATTGTTCTGTCTGTTGATGTAAAATGTTTAAGCGTTAAGAAACAACATTTAAATGCTAAATGTTTTACCTTTCCGTTCTGGACCTCCTCTCTGGCGAGCTGGACCACCCGGCGGACTTTAGAGGCAATGCAGAGGTATTTAAAGAACCTCTGATGGGCAGACCAGAACTGACCCCACATGGACTTCTTCATGCGTTGCTCTGCTTCCATGAGGTTTGCAGCCTGCTGGAACTTCTCTCGTGCAGTCACCCACTACAAGGGAAGCGTGGAGGCAGCTCATTAATGGACAGCAGTTAAAGCAAAGTGCTGAAAGGGTGAGTATTTACCAGCTTCACAGACTTGTTGTACATGGTGATGTACTGCTGAGTTAAGGGAACCTCCTCGATCTTGAACGTCACTCCGGTGAAACTCAGCTGTCTTGCGATGTACATGCCCCGGAGCTTCATGTCCATAGCTACGATCTCCATGGCCCCAACGCCTCTGAAATCAGTCCAACACGCAGGCCCACACGTCTAAAAAGGTATCGTATTTCAGCCCTACAAATAAAAAACTAAAACTTACCTTCGCTCCACAGCTTGAATAAAATTCCCAAATTCTCTAAAAGGTGTTTTATGGCCCCAGATACCCAGCCGGTTCATGTAGGCCATGTTTCGTGGCTCAGAGGCACCTGGATGTTACGTCAAATGAAAAATAAACACAGTTGATCCCGTTTGAACAGATTCTGAGCCACGTTGTTTAAGCTCCGACTCGGTGATAAACGGGTTGATAATAACTGACCTGTGGCGCTGGCGTACACAACCCGTGCTTTGGGAAGTTTGTTCTGCAGCTCCAAAACTGCAAGCCCAGTTTTTGTGGGCTTGGACGAGCCAATGGGACACACGTTTTTGGCTTTGTGACACTCATCAAAGACAATCTGGACATTTTGTTTAAGTCAACACACACTTTAGATGCTGGTTTTGTTTAGGTTTATTTGAGCATCGACTGTGACGAGTCAAAGTTTGAGCGTAAGGATACGGCCCCATCGAAGTCGTCTCCACACCAGTGGAGGAGCTGCTGGAACCTGGTCTTGTATTTTCCTCCCGACTGGCTCTCTCCTATCAAAGACGAGTACGTGGCGAAGATTACGCCTTTCTTCACGCTGCCGTTGTGCTTCGAGGAGATTTTGCCGTATTTAAACTGAAAAATGATCAGATGTGAGTCATTATGGCCAGTTCCCACTCGGAATGGTCTCGTTTTACACACCAGTTTTACCTTGTTCAGTGAATGAACCTGAATATTCTTTGCTCCAATGTCCCTTAAATCTCTTTCAGCGTCATATTTCAAATCATTTGAAACACTAAACCTAACAGGAAGGAAAATGACATGTCATTATGTCTAAAATCAAGTTTTAGAGTTGTAATAGTTGTGCACGCCACAGTGAAAAAAATAAAAACAAGAGCACTTCCGGTTATTTACCAAAGAGATCTCTTTCTTCCCAGAAGGTAATTCTCGTATATGATCCCTGCGATCGTCCGGCCTTTCCCCACGCCGGCGCCATCACCGATCAGATAGGCAGCTCTGTCACCGCTGGGGAGGAATGTCTCGTGTTGCTGTTACACATCCACAAACAAAAGTAAATCTGTGTTTGTCATATTTACAGCTGGAGAAATGCGTTCCATAAATCAGCTGCTTGAGTTGTTTTTATTAAAAAATATATTAAAAAGGTACGGTAGAAGATTATCTTTTTGTATTTTTATTCAATTATGTGAAAAGAATTAAGATCCTTTAAAATATTAATCTAGTCGACGCTGAAGTGATGCCAAATAGTTTTCAACATGATCCGTAACAGCAGAGTATGCAGGATTTGTCCAGGCTGACCGTCGGCTGCTGAAACTGACCATCAACTAAACGACGAGCAGAAAGTTTTCCTCTGTAGAAAACACTTCTAACAACAACACCACCGTTTGTTCATCCTCTCATCTTATTTTTAAACACCTCAAAGTCCGTTCAAACACCTAACTTCATGTTTTCTCCACTTAGGGCTTGACGATATGGACCAAAATTAATATCTTGATGTTTGAAGATGTAGCTGCCATCAAGGGCAATTCTCATTTAATTCATTAATCAATATTCAGTTAAAGAGAACAATAAATTAGTGTTTGATACAAAACATTCAATAATCGATAAGTAACAACTTTCAGTAATTTATGTTGTTAAGGTTCATTTTTGGGGTTAAAAATGCATTGAAATGTATGGGGGAACTTATCTTTTGTTCCGCATGCCACATTGTTTCCCTTAGGGTAAGATGGATTGGCACACTTGCCACACGAAGCATTATACTGCACATGTCTGCAAGAGACTACTTATGAGAAGTTTCCCCAGAAGACAAAGGGGTGTTTTTCGTTTCTTTTTATTTATTTATTTATTTATTTATTTATGTATTCATTTCATTGATTTCCAATAAAAACACAAATACAATTTCAGAAAATTAAAAATCGTTTCTTTTTGTGAGAAGAAGCTGTAGAAAATTGTCTTTATTCCTCTGGAGTTAATGTGGCCAATGAGGTACGATTTATTGTTTTATTTGTGTCTTTTATTTCTGTAAATCTTTATTTTCCGCAAACTAATTTAGATCTGTGTTTCTTTCTTAGTTCTGACGGCATTTGGGGGGCATTGTTAAGTCACGTTGTCTGCAATAAATGTCTGTTAAAACCCAAGAACGACGTTGAGCCTTGATTGAACTCGAGAGGAGTAACAGAAGATAACTCGTGATATACGATATATATCTCAATATTTTTGTATACTGAAGCAGAGATCATACATTGTGCTGCTTTACAGAAAATGTTACACCTGACAAATCTTAAAAAATAAAACCATAAATAAAAAATATTGAGCTTTTGATGAGCTAGCCAGTCTCCTTCTCCAACCTCTGCATTAAAACTGACAACACCTGATCAGTTGGGACAACTATTTGACAAAACGTCCCTTTAAATGAGGAATTAAAAATTAAAACAAATCACGGCTGAACAAAAATCAGCTTAACATGAACTCTTGAAGCTAACAGGTACAGCAAGCTATCCATCTAACATACACAAAGAAATAAAGAACATAAAATGTGATGAAGATGCAGATAAATACATCATGGTTTTCTGAACAGTTCTCAGAGTAATTAACGCTGCGTACCTGAGCTGCATAGGTGATGGCTTCCAGCTGCAGAGCAGACAAGCAGCCTCGATCAATGACCTCCTCTGGGATGGACAGCTTGTACCAAACATCTGGAGGCTTCACACTGGACAGAGAGCTGGTCTCCACCACGGGATCAGGATGCCTCAGGCCGATTCTCACTGCATTTAGAACTCACAAGTAAGTTCGTTTGCACACACAAGGTGGCGAGACAGTGTCAAATTACTTATTTTCCTAAACTTTTATTTTGTGTGAATGTTTCACAGAAGTGTAACAAAGTAATAATAATATAAGTCAAAGAAGGAGAGCTGGAACATATTCTAACACACCGTTAATATAATTCAGATAAACAGCCAGACATGCAAAATGTTGCTACTGAAAGGAACTTGGGTGTTTCTGTGGAGGTTAAACTCAAGTTTAAATGTATCGTAGATTGGGGGGGGGGGGGGGGTCATGAGATGGAGTAGTCATGCTTGCCAGTGCAACGAGTAAAACTTAATTCTTAGCACTACCAAGCCCTCTACATTT
>JARVGS010000672.1:30935978-30950113 GCA_031762315.1 Hypsolebias antenori
AAGAGTCGCTCAACCAGAACTGGACTGAGCAACCAGAACTGGAGTGAGCAGTCCAGCTCAGTCCAGTTCTGGTTGACAAAAACCGTTCAGCCCTCGCTTGGTGGCCTTGATCCAGCAGGGCCAGAAGATGCCAGTCTGCCCAAGATGCTATGAAACAGGCAGCTTGCACTGGATGGAGACTGTGGAGAAGTCATCAGCTCACATGGTCAGGTGCTGGACCAGATGAAGCTGAAACGACCCCAGCTTTGAGCAGAACAGGCTGAGGTGAGTCCTGGAGCTCTTCATGGCTCTTTAAATGAATGTACAAGTGTCTTCTAACCTCCTCTGATCTTTGACTCCTGCTTCTTCACATGTCGCTGCGACAGCTCTGAACTCAAACCTTCTTCCTCTTTCAGCAGCTGGGACGTTCAAGGAGCTGCTGCTCACTCTTCATCTCGATAGTTTTAGGCCTCAGCAAAGTACCGAACCGAACCGAGCCAGTCTCCGGGGGCCGGGCCCCCCCCCCCCCCCCCCCACACACACCCCGGGGGCGCAGCAGAAATAAAAGCGACAACTGACCTGGATAAACTGGATGGTCAAGGCTGATTTCCCGACCCCTCCGCCTCCGACCACAACCAGACGGTACTTCTCCTGCACCGAGCCGGAGCCGTCCTTCCAGCCAGCCATCGAGGACACTTCGCCGCTGCCGGAACACCCACTTCCCCCCCACCCCCGGAAAAAATAAAATAAAAATAAAAAACTGAAGAGGAGGCGCCGCGGTGGAGCGGCACCGGGACAACAGGAGAAAAGCAGCCCGGTTCTGTTCCACGACTCGTCGGTGTTTCAGTCCCGGTTCGAGCTCGGGGGCTGCGGCCGCCTGTCCGTGAACGCCTCACCGTGTTCCAGCCTCGGTAGCGCTGCGGCGTTCAAGACCTGGATCCGACGGCACGAGTCTACGAGCCACTACTAATGTCTGGCGCTAGGGGCCTTCTACTGTTGGAGGCTGCCCCCCACACACGCACACACACACGCACACACACCCTGCAGACACATTCCTCTCAGCTCATGTGCTCTCCTTATTTTAATTTTTGTTAAGTTTTTTCTCTCCGTCTAAAAATGAGTCATTTAGGAGATCCTGTGATTTACAGAAGCAAAGTGTTCCCCACACTGATCACAATGACAGCATCTACCACTGGAAATCAAAAATATGTTGCATACGCTCGAGTAAAAGCCATTTTCAGTCCTCTTAGTTTTTATTAATCTTATTCGCTAAACAGTAAACTTTGCATGTTCAGAGTCTGGACCTCTCGAATGGCTTCAAACATCTGCTGAGTTCATGAACCAACGCAGACATGTTTTTATTTTACATCCTTTACAATATAGCTGTTTTTTTAAAGATAATTTTCTTCCATTTATTTATTTATTTATTATTTATAGACTTTCTTTTTAAGATTGTCGACTGCTGTCATCACTCTGTTAAATCAGGTCTCTCTTGTAAATGAGTCATCGAGGCTCAATGAGATGAATAAATAAAGGTTGAATGATCAATTCAAGCTGATCAAACCAGCCAAAAACAGCAACACATAAATATAAAGATTTTTAAAGCAAGTCATTGATCAAGCCAACCTACATGTTTTTAGGAAATCTTAATTCCTAACTTCCACATTTCATTCTCCACAAAGTATTATTAGTATGATCAGCTTGAAACTTGGACTTCAACATCTGCACTCTTAAAATAACTTTTTAACTATAGCTCTTTACAAAGGTGAAAATAAAGTGAATTACTGAGATTTTTAAATGAGGTAAGTTTTAAAGCAAGGCTTGTGTAACACAAGGCATGTTTTTAATAAACCGTGAGGTGAAGGGTTTACTTCTGCTGAACAGCGCCACCTAGTGTTGAAACTGACTCATGAGCTTCAAAGTCTAAAAGTAAAAAAATGTAAAGAAATTTCTAATTTATTTACGTGCACTGCAAAACATAGAAACAAACTCAGGTATCTATTGCAGAAAAACTATAAAGCTAATAATTAGAAAACTTTTAATAGAAAAACTATCCATATTCATCTTCCATCCTCTTCCTCTTGTTCTGAAGTCAGGTCTCGGGGGAGCATCTTGAGCAGGGAGGTCCAGACATCTCTCTCCACAGCCACCTCTTCTGGGAGGACGCCAAGATGTTCCCAGACCAACAGAGACGTAGTCTCTCCATCGTGTCCTGAGTCTTCCCTGGGATCTCCTCCCAGTCGGACATGCACAAAGCACCTCCTTAGGGAGGCGTCCAGGGAGCATCTTACCAGATCCAGATGCCCAAACCACCTCAACTGGCTCCTCTCCATGTGGAGGAGCAGTGGTTCTACTCAGAGTCTCTTCTGATAACTGAACTTCATGGGAGAGTTCAGCTACCTTGCGGAGGAAACTCATTTCAACTTCCTGTATCCACAATCTCACTACCCAGTTCATGACCAGAGTGGGAACGTAGACTGACCAGTAAACAGAGAGCTTTGTCTTACAGCTCAGCTCCCTCTTCACCACAACGGACCGGCACAGAGTCTACAATACTGCACCAGTCTCTTGTCAATCTCACGCTCCATTCTTCCCTCACTCGTGAACAAAACCCTGAGACACTTGAACTTTTCCACTTGAGGCAGAACCTCACCCTCGACCTGAAGAGAACAATCCACCCTTTTCTGACTGAGGACCACGGCCTCAGATTTGGAGGTGCTGGTCCTCATCCCAGCTGCTTCACACTCGGCTGTGAACTGCTCCAGTGAGAGCTGAAGGTCACAGCACGATGAGCCAACAGGACCACATCATCTCCAAAGAGCAGAGATGAATCCTGAGGCCACTGGACTGGACTCCTCCACCCCCGACTGCACCAAGACCTTCTGTCCATGAACGTTTTGAAGAGAATCTGTGACAACGGGCGGCCCTGGTGGAGTCCAACTTACTACCAGCAATGGGAATCAAACTGCCGCACCGCATGTATAGAGACTGAGCAGCTTGTAACAACTGGTCCCCCCCTCCCCCCCGCTCGTGTTTAGTCTAATAAAATACCTCCGTGTGCTTCCTCTTTGCTGCCAGCTTTTTGTGGCGGCGCTCCTTCTTGCGCTTCTGTTTGGACCAGGCCTTGTTCTTCATGAAGCTCTTCTTAGGAACACCTGCCTGGTCCTTCTCCTTCAGCTCTGCCAGCATCTTCTTCCTCTGCCTCTCTCGGTTCTTGTCCTTGTAGCGGATGCTGTCCGTGTCCACCTCCGTCTCCGTGAAGTCGGGAAACGATTTACCTCGAAGCTCTGGCATCTTGGGCAGGCGGAGCAGAGCGAAGCCTCGGGCCAGAGAGGCGAAGTCCAGGTCTGGACCAATCAAAGAAAGTCATCACTTCCATGTCGAGCGTTTATCGTTTGTGGTCCGTGAACCTCACCTTTGACCTTGAAGATGAGGCTGCACTCGTGTTTGGCGTAGGCCTGGACGTACGAGACGAAGGCCTTCATGCCCTTTTCAAACATGGCCCGGTCCTCCAGGGACATGGCCTTCACCTTGGACAGGACGTCCACCACGTCTTTGATTGGGGCCATCTTCTGGAGTGGACACTGCAGAGGAGGTGACGTGTTATGAACATTAACCTCTCTACTTAATATTATTGTTATTAATGATGTGCTGACAGATGTGGGCTTGCTTCATTTAATTATTCAGTTTCAAACCATAAGACGTTCAAATAAATTACAGTAAAGTTCATATTTTATGTTTCTCGTGTCCGTCACTTTGCATTCTGTTCAAAATTACTTTCATAAATTATTCAAACTGCTAGTTTTTACATTTAGAAGGTTCAAATAAACAATTTAAGTCAAAAATTATAGGCAACGTCTTTAGGAGAATTAGTTGCAGAATAATATTTTATTAATAATAAAACGACAATAAGTTTGAGGGTGTGACAACAACAGAGTTTAAAACCTAAAAGTGAACGTACTTTCTGGTTGATGGACAAGAAGTTGACGTACGATTCCTCCATGGGAAGCAGAAAGACGAGGGCGTTGCCATGGTTACCGATACGCGCCGTCCGCCCACACCGATGCACAAAGGCACTAAAATGAAAAATAAAGTGAACGAGAACAACCAAAAGGTCAAAGGTCAAAGAAGTCTTTGGTTGAAGCAACAGTTTGTCTTTTAACTGCAGATGCCTCGAGTTCCACCACACAAGATGGCGGACAACGCAGATCCTTGTGCACAGAACAAACGGTGCGTGACACACACACACACACACGTGAGCAGCAGACAGCATGAGCTCAGTGCACAAGCGACAGTTTGGTAAAAACAACCGGTTGGACGTCGGCGCGTTGACGACTCCTCAGCTCACATGGTTAAAGACGCCATCTTGGATCCTGATGTGACAGTAGAGACCTTCTGACCCATAGATGAACCACAAACGTATTTTCCACACCGTTGTACTCAAAACGTGCACGGAGACGTTCAGGCGTCGACTCGTGTTTTTTGGATAAATGTAATGTTTTCATTTGTCCTCAGTGAAATCACCAAACTCCTGAACCTCTGCAATGACTGGAGCAACGTTCTCACCTGGCGCTGCTGGGGGGGTCGTACTGCAGCACCCAGTTGACGTCGGGGATGTCGATGCCTCGGGCCATGACGTCCGTACAAACCAGGATGCCGCTGCAAGCAAACGCAGGTAAACGCACGTCCACAGTGTCCAAGGCCAACGTCACGCAGCTTTACCTGTTCAGGGTCCGGAAGTGGGCGAAGATGCTGCTGCGCTTGTTTTTGATTCTGCCGTGAATGCAGCGCACGGTGACCTTCTTGACCAGCAGCTCCAGAGCGCGACCGTAGTACTCCACGCAGGCACAGGTGCTGAGGGCAACGAGGCAACACATTCACATCATATGCACGTGTGGCGTCACGTGAGACCACCACACCTGTTCTGGTGGCACCGCCTTGAATGGGTTCAGGACTCATCAACAGCCCCATCATGAACTGTGGTTCCCAAACTGTGGTCCTTGAGGAACACCGTCCTGCATGTTTTCGTTGTTTCCACCTGCTTTGATGGGGTCAGTAACAGACTCCTGCAGAACCTGCATCAGGTGTGTTGGAGCAGACACAACATGCAGGATGGTGTTCCTCAGGGACCACAGCTGGGAACCTCAAGCTCAGATCTCTGTCCAGAGCAGAACCCTGACACAAGCTGCAGCTGAACGTTGTGTTGTGTGCACCTGCCTGGCAGCCGCACGCCCAACATCAACACACGTTGGCCGACACAACCTGTGGCAGGTCAAGAAGCTAACGAGCAGCGTGACTGTTGCACACGTGCGCTTTAGGCTGACCACAATGAAAGGCCGTTTGTTTCATGTGTGAGAATTTGGTCAAATTTATGAAGAAATGTAGAAAATTCTAAAGCTTCACAACTTTCAAGCACCACTGAAGCTATGTGGACGCAGAAAGACACATTGAGGCCGACGTACCTGAAGAACACCAGATGTTTCTCGTGTTTGTGCTGCCTGAGAAAGGCCACCAGGTTGTTGAACTTGTCGTCGGACCTACAGATCTGAAAGACAACGAGTCAGCTCTCAAACACATCTGTGTGCTGGCTGATGTGAAACGGGTTCTTCGTCCTTTGCTGCTCACAGTGTAGTAGTTGGAGAGCCTGCAGGGAGTCCTCTGGGTGGAGGCGGCAGCCTGGCCCTTCTCCTTGACGGTGATTCTCACAGGGTTCCTGAGGCCGGCCCTCACCAGCTTCTCCAGCTCCTGAGTCTGAGTGGCTGAAAACAAGCCGGTGCGTCTCTGTTTGGGCAGGTAGCTCAGGATGCTGTTCAGACTGAAAGCACACGAGTGTTCAGACGGTCGCGCCGTCGACTGGCTGTCACATCACACACGCAGCTGCAACGTCCTGCTCACACGGCAGCTTCCAGAAACGAAGCGGGCCGAGCAGAACCAAGAGCCCTGGAACAGAACTGTGCTGGACTGGAGCATCAAATGTGTCGGACGTCTCCTCGGTCATTTACTGAAGATCCTCTCTGTGGTCAACTGTCAGTTCAGACTAACTGAAGGACCCATCTGGATCAGTCTGTTTAATCCACGAGTTGGAACTGATGTCATCAGTTCATGTGATGAACTGATGTCATCAGTTCATCACATGAACTGATGTGATGAACTGATGACATCAGTTCATGTGATGAACTGATGTCATCAGTTCATCACATGAACTGATGACATCAGTTCATCACATGAACTGATGTGATGAACTGATGACATCAGTTCATCACATCAGTTCATGTGATGAACTGATGTGATGAACTGATGACATCAGTTCATGTGATGAACTGATGTGATGAACTGATGTGATGAACTGATGACATCAGTTCATGTGATGAACTTTCTTTGACTTCACACGTCCACCAGCCTGACTCTGACGTTGCTCAGCAGCAGACGTGCATCACAGGTGGGCGGTCAGTTAATGACTCTCAGCTACTACCACGTCACATTTTACCACAGCACCTGTAAGATGACTGAACCACAGACCTCGTGCGTTCTAAAGTCAGCTGGCTGTCGTGGCCATTTTGAACGGCGCTGGCCTCAATCGTTAACTCGACTGTAGATGATTGTTTCCTTCACTATGATCTGTTCAGTGGTTCCTGAGACATTTGTCCGACAGGCACACACACATCATGACGTGTAGTTCCAGTCACGTTGTACCTGGCCTCAAAGCCCATCTCCAGCAGTCTGTCGGCCTCATCGAGGACCAGAACATCCAGACTCCGGACTGCACTGGCCAAGTCCAGACCCTCAGACTTCCTCCTGAACATGTCCTCCAGACGACCAGGTGTGGCAACCACAATGTTCCCCCTGGAAACATACATCACTGAGGGCCGCGTATATTTATATAAAAAGATCATTTGAACCCGGCTGACAACAACTGTGAGCAGACCTAGTTTACAAAAACCATCTCTCACTCACCCTTGGTCCTTGAACTTCTCTACATCCTGCACAGGGTTACTCCCACCGATCAGTAAAATCTGCCTGAAAACAGAGACCTCACTGAGCAACTTCACAAGCAGTCGTCCTCATGAGGGAGTTGTTCAACAATAACTAAAAGCTACTGGACAATCTGAAGAAATGTTTGATCTCACGTGAACTGTGGGAACTTCTGCAGGAACTTCTCCATCACTTCACTGATTTGGAAAGCCAGTTCTCTTGTAGGAGTGATCACAAGCGCGCCGACCTGCAGAAAGACACTGGACAGATTAAAGAAGAAACGCACGTTCAGACACGATGGGACACACATCACACAGCGAGGGGTTCAGTGTCCGGCCCAGAGCACTTCAACATGGTGGAATCAAACCCTCAACTCTCCCAGTGGAGGACACTGCTCTAACCACTGAGCCGCCCCACTGGTCCAAGTGAAGCCAACATGATGGTGTTTGCTCGTCACCTGCTTCTTCTTCAGTTTCTCCTCTCTCCTCAGGAGCAGCTCTAGAACAGGTATGACGAAAGCTAATGTTTTCCCACTTCCGGTCACCTGGAACGAGTTGCGCACACAAACACAACTTTCGTTATTACACGTTGACAAAGCAACGCACGTCTTTCATTAAATGTCTTTAAAAGATGTGCGCGCTCAGGAGAAGTGTTGAAGATGACAGTCAAAGCTCTGCAGTAACTTTTAGCTCGATACCAGAAGACTGATTGAATTATAGCTACTTTGCATGAAATCTACAAAAACATTATCGCCCGTAAACACTCACCGCTTCAGCTGCCACGTCCTTGTTGCTCACGAACAGCGGAATACAAGCAGACTGCAACAAAAACAACAACTAATGTTTGGAAACGACGTTAAAAGAAGCGGCTTTCAATCTGTCAAATACCTGAACTGGAGTCATGTGGATGAACTTCATCTCTCTGAGCGTTTCTAAAATTCTCTCGTTAAGTTGGACAGGTAAACTGTCCCACGTCCCGTCTGTCGTGTTCTCCATCCTGGAAACTGTTAGCACATGGCTAGCTGCCGCGCGCAGCTTCGACTTCCGGTGCACCGATTTACTCTTCCGGTCAGAACTCAAGTTGTCACGTTCATCGTTCCACAACAATGCTGTTCGCCCCATTTTATTCCTTTCCTTAATTTGAGTTATTGAACATGTACAACTGTGTACTGGTGTCACTCAAAAGAATAAAATGAAGATTTTTTTTTAAATATTTCAGAATTAAAGTGTCAATTAATTTGACGTGGAAATATTTTGTCTATGAATCAATCAAAATGAAATAACCAAAAACACATTTGAGTCAGGGTTCCTCACAGCGAGCAAACTCACATGAAAGATTTCACACACAGTATTTGTCCTGACAGTTGTTTAAAGCTAATCCGATCAGATTTTGGATAATGGATTAGACAAAATCTTGAAAATGAGTCGTTCAAAACCAAGAACAGATTCTAAAATCAGATTAGATCATGTAATCCAATCCTAGTTTTAATCTGGATCAAACCCTGTTTATATTGTTTAAAACTTTTTAGGATTGGGATAACTGATCCCAAAACATCTGGATTATTCTGATGGCAGCAGTTTGGTGGATTCAGGAACAAAATATAATTTACATTAAATTCAAAACTTGTCAGATAATCATCATCATGTGGTAAATATACATTTATTATTTTTTAACACAGTTCTCAAACTGTGGCACAGTGGAGCAGTTGGTAGAGCTACTGCCTCTCAGCGAGAAAGTCACCGGTTCAAATCCTGGCTGGGGATGATCTTTCTGGGTTGTTTGCATCTTCTTCCTGTACATGCATGGGTTTCCTCCCACAGACCAAAAACGTGCACGTTAGGCCGACTGGTAGCTCTAAACTGTCCCTATGCTGAGAGAGAGGGTGTGAATGGTTGTTTTGTTTGTCTCCATGTGTCCCTGTGATGGACTGAGACCTGTCCAGGTGTCCCCCACCTCTCACACGACTGCTGGACATGGGCACCAATGACCTGCAGGATCCAAAAAGGAAGAAGTGGGTAGATTCCTTCATTCAACCTTTATTTCTACAGGTTAGGCTCACTGAGCCTCAAGGACTCGTTTATGAGAGAGACCCGTCTAAAGATGGATGGAATGTGTCGTTTCAGTTTTGTACAGCAGATGTTATGGCTGATTGTGTTTCTCTTCTTGCAGCCAACAAAGTTCAGTCAGGTCATCTGGACAGTTTGTCTGCTGAGATGTTTCATCCTTCATCCAAAGGACATGTTCAGTCCGAGGAGCCACAAACAAACTGGAGACAAGCACCAACTCCTATAGTGGAAAAAACCCAGTTAAATCCAGGTATGAATCCAAACCCCATGCAGCCGTTGTTTTTTCGTACCGCGGTCAGTGACATTTAGAGCACTCATTATCTGGACAAGATCCAACTTTTCTTTGAACAACTGGAATAAAATCATGATGAATTATCCTTGACCACAGGTTTTAATTAGCAAAACTCTCAAATGTTTTGTCATAACGAGGTAGTGTGTGCAGCATTTTGAGGAAAGATTTAAGACAATTTGGAACCAGGCTGGAGCATAAAATGTGGAAAAAGGGAAGCACTGAAAGCTTTCTGAAAATGTTCATATGTATATATAATTTAACATATTTAGAAGTTTCCATGTTTGCCATGGTAATGACGATTTGGCTGCTAATGTTAAGAGGCCATACTGATTGGCACCCCACACCAGGTACAAACATCAACTTTAACAACTATTTCCTTTTCTGGACAAGACATCCCCCTCTCCACCTCTGTTACAAATCTTGGAATATGATTGGACTCTCATCTTACACTTGAAAATCACATTAAGCATCTGTTTAAATCCTGTTTCTTCCATCTTGGAAACATCTCCAAACTTCGCTCATCTCTTACTTTTGTCGATGAAGAGAAACTCGTCCATGCCTTTGTCTCCTCCAGGCTCGACTACTGCTACTCCCTGTTCACTGGAATCACTGCCAAAAACCTTCAGAAGCTTCAATATATTCAAAGAGTGCAGCCAGGATTTTGTTGAGAGCTCGTAAATTTGAACATATTACACCCATTCTCCATAACCTCCACTGGCTTCCTGTCACCTACAGAATTCAGTACAAAATTGCTCTCATTACCCACCAGTGTTTAAACGGAACTTCACCAGATTATCTGAAGGACTTTCTTGCTCCATATTCATCCACCCGGTCCCTACGCTGGCAGAACAGTAATCTCCTTCACCTTCCACGAACTAAATTAAGGACCATGGGAGATTGAGCATTCTGTGTGGCTTCCCGCTGCCTCTGGAACTTCCTCCCTGACTATCTGAGAGCTTCGCAATCATTGGTTGACTTTAAAAAAGGCTGAAAGACCTTTCTTTTAAAGCAAGCATATTCTGCCTCCCCATGATTTTATCACTGATTTTAGTTGCTTTTATCACTGATTTTAGTTGCTTTTATCACTGATTTTAGTTGCACTTTGTAGCACTTTGAGATTTTTGTTAATGAAAAGTGTGTTACAAATTCAATTCATTATTATTATTATTATTATTATTATTATTATTATTATTATTATTATTATTATTTAACAAAGAACGTACTAATGTGTGTGTAAACACTTTATAACCCTTGCCTCAATGCAGTGGAGGCTCAGGTGACATAATTCACTTTCTTTAATGTGGTTTGCCTTTATGCAGCTGACCATTTTTTTTCTTAATCTACTCTGCTGTTTGGCTATCAGTTTGTGAAACATTTTCCTGTTCTACAAACTCCGGAAACAACAGTGTTGATCTTAGCGGTAGTTTTAATCCTTCAGAAAACTGACTTTTCTCATCTTTAAGATTACATTACAAACAGAGTAAAATGATTTAGGAAGATGGTAACTTATTGCTACTTTGTTTTGTGACTTCATGTACAGAGGGTGACAACACCTCCTCATGTGCCCAAAGATGAAGATGGGAGTCTACCTGCTAGAGAAACACTCTTAACCCAACCAGGAGCACAGAGTGAAAGCAGTGCTCACCAGGACCATGGGCAGCTTGGGGTTGAACTCGATGACCAGGAGCTTCAGCAGTCACAAAGAGTAGCTTTGCAGCTGGGTATGTTATGCATAATAAAACAATGGTTGGAGCCAATCAAAAGTTCTCACAAATGTTGAGATGACAGGCCGCTCACATATAAGAATAAACTACCCGTTTAAAGTTATTTTACCAGTTGCATTTTCGCTATTGATTCTCATGGATAACCCACTGTGTATCATTAGAATTTCAGGACAGTAACCTGTCACCAGCCCTCTTCCTGTTGCCTATAACCTCTGAAGTGGAACCCAGCTTCACTGAATATTCTTTTTTCAATCAAAGTAATTCAGAATTTGCTCCTTTAAGGTAAGAAAAATATGACTTTTTAAAAATGTGCGTTAATAAGCTTACATTGTGCCACTAGAAAAGGAGAACTTGTAATATGAATGAAAGCTTGATCATCATTATTGTTTTTTTTAGGGTATATCCTGATGTTTCTGTGGCATCAGAGATATTTGGCCTTCCTCCCCAGGACTGCACCACTTACTCCTCTGAGCATAGCTCTTTGTCTCAGTACCCTTTTTCTCAGGCAACAATTATTTCTGAGGAGCAAGCAAATAACTCCTTTACTGAATCGCAGTACAGTTTATCAGAAAACAAAAGCAAAAAAAAGAAAATGCCTCATTTGAGTGCTATTTCTGAAAATGAGCACGTAATACTGTCAAGAGAAGGTACATGTAGCAGAGAGAGCAAGTCAGAGACACAAACCAACCTCACAGATAAGCATACAGGTTGTGCTGTTGATGATGATATTTTCTTTCTGAGAAAAGATGTCCCTGCTCAGCATCTTTTGAACCTTTTACAGAAAGATGTCAGTTTGCGAAGCAGCAGCAGTAACAGTGCTTCTTCATCCAAATCACAAACCTCCATGAAGAGAACAAATGAGTCAAAAAGCACAAAAGTTTGCAAACCCATCTCAGATGAAAGCTCAGTCAAAAGAGAAGGCCCTCCAAGGGAAGCTAATATTTTCCAGAAGTCAACAAAACAATCCGTTGAGTCAAGAACTCTGTCAGCAGAAATCAGTAACATAACCATGGGTTCCCGCAGCACTCAACCTAATGATAGCAGTGAGCGGTTAAACAGACAGCTGCTGTCTGAAGCAGAGAAACCGAGGAGACCAGAAGTTGGATCTAACAAAAAACAGCAAATGATTCTGACACAATCTTGTCAGTTGTTCATGCCATCCCTCAGAAATGTTACTAAAAATAAATTGAGTGAAAGAGCAAATCTGGATGGTTTGCTGTGGATGGGACCATTTTCGCCTGATGCTGAGTTGGTTAAAGAACAAAACGTCTTATCATCACAGAACAAAACAGGGAGTGATGGGTCCTACCTGGGTTTTCTTCCACAGTCTCAATCTACTCCAGCAGTTTATATAGCTCAGTTGAAGTCCAACATCAAGGATAAATCAGGACAATTTTCAGCCAAAGAATCTGATAAAGAGAACTTGTATCAGTCAAGCACAGGAATTACTTCACAGCCAGCTGTCCCAAAAGTTGATGCCCGTCTCCCACATGAAGCTAATCATCATGATAAAGATTCTCTGCAGACCTCTTCAGAAGTCCAGTTTCTCCCACGTCTCAACTTTGTACAAAAAGTAGATGCATGGAGGGCAAAACAGAATAATAGCCCAACAATGGAAGATTTTGATGGTGTCTCTTCTAAAAATAAATCTCACCATGCAGCATCCAAACCCTTAAACCAAAGTCTTACTCAGCAGGCTGGGACTTTACGGCAACCTTCTGTTACAGGTGCTATCAATCAAAATGCCACTCAGAGCTCCTCCTCAGCTCCCTCTGGCTCTTCTTCTTCAAGAAAAGGAGAGGCAGTGGGCAGTTCTCCTTGTGACAAGGATAACAAGGGGTCTGAAGCACCACCCTTGCTCTTTGGCAAGTCACAATCCCACTCCTCTTTAAGCACAGTCATCATGTCAGTTAATACACCTCAACAGATGGACACTCCTCCAGTAAAAGAGTGGACTCAGAGTCCAGATGAAGCTCCAAATCATCATCATTCCAGCACTGAAGTCCATCCAACTCTTATGAGCCTCGGCCACTTCAGTGATGTGTCGTTTGATCAGACACTTTCAAGTTCCCGAGAGACTTACAGTGGAGTTAAAGTAGGAGCTTCTGCTGGAACATCCTCGTTTATCAGTTTGGAGCTTGATAATTATGCACCCTACTGGACTTCAAAACACACAGCACCACCACCTCCTCCAAAGTCTCCAGAGCTCAACATTGATGAACGAATTCCGGTAAAAGGCAAATCTGACATCTAACATTTAACATCAAAATATCTGTCCAAAATATTGTTTCTAAATACAATTATTACTACCGGTAATGAACTTGTAATCTAGTTTCAAACTTTTGTGGACTTGATTTTCTGATTAATTTAGTTTTTCTTGCAGCTATATCTTCAGAACCTTGGGATAGACCAGACTCCTTCAAAAATTCTGACTCCTTTTGCTCCTAGAGGGCCGATTAGAGAAGTTGAATTTTCTCCCACTGAACTCTGTACAACTAAAGGATCCATTGGAACCCCTTTGAAGAGCACTCAACCCTCTGAGGGTATGAAAGTTCAAAATGATTTATACTACAGAATATGCAGCTTAAAGGGGAAATTTGTTTTTGCAGGATAAAAATTAGCACAAGCCTATTTAAACTTAGCAAGTCATGTTCAGGTTTTGTAGCTCACCACACTTCAAATGATATATTAGTTAACAAAGCTCAATATACATTTTTTTTATTTTATTTTTACTAATAATAACAACATTGATATTAATATCCTTATGCATGCTCAATAATCCAGGTAGAAAAATCTAAAAAAGTTCAATCTGGTCCTCTGGACTTTAAAAAAAATTAAAATAAAAAAATTGTAGAAACGTTTCGTGTTTCTTCCGAAAGACTTCTTCAGTCTGAGGAGCTGTATTCAGTTCAGTCTTATAAGGCCCTGTTTACACAGACACGGTGGGGGGAAACAGAGGTTTTGGGTATGTTAATTAGAGGAAAAGAGCCACGTTGACACGGACGTTCATGCATCCGCAGGAATCCCCCCCGCCCTCATGAATCTGCTGTAGTTACCATGCCGGGTCATTAGATGGTGCTGTGAATTTTGTACCTTCACCTA
>JARVGS010000735.1:332-17498 GCA_031762315.1 Hypsolebias antenori
GCAACGCCCTTAAAAGTTATTTATTAACATAAAATTTAGCTTAAAATTTTGACTTCCTTACATGACCGTAATATTTTAATCTCGTAAATGCTTACTAATTCGCCTCGTATGCGCCTGGTTTAATAAATTTATAATGTTTACATTTGTGTTTTATAAAACATAAATATCTAAATCACAAACCTGTTAATAAATCCCTAATAATTTTTTTATTTTTCTTATATAGTCGTACTTTGCCTATAGTAAATTTTGCAAGCAACGCCCTTAAAAGTTATTTATTAACATAAAATTTAGCTTAAAATTTTGACTTCCTTACATGACCGTAATATTTTTTTTATATTATAATGTTTATATTATTACATATCATTGCTCAAGTAGCTTAAGATAAAGCATAACACTGAAGCCGTTAAAATAAACCCTAAAAAGTTTCATGAGCACAAAGGTAGGGCCCCTACTTTATTATTAGCTCTAGCTATTCTTATACATGCAAGTATCCGCACCCCCGTGAGAATGCCCTTAAATTCTAATCGAAAATAAGGAGCAGGTATCAGGCTCTATATTCACATTAGCCTACGACACCTTGTTAAGCCACACCCTCAAGGGTATTCAGCAGTAATTGATTTTAAATATAAGCGAAAGCTTGATTTAGATAAAGCTCTAAGAGAGTCGGCAAACCTCAGTGCCAGCCGCCGCGGACAAACGGGAGACTCAAGCTAATAATTTCGGCGTAAAGTGTAGTTAGGGAACATTTAAACTAAAGTCAAACAACTTCTAAGCTGTACAACGCTTTTTGAAAACATGAAGCTCTTTAACGAAGGTAACTTTAAAACTCCTAATACTACGAAAATTGAGAAACAAACTGGGATTAGATACCCCACTATGCTCAACTGTAAACCTTGGAAAATTTAAACAAAATTAACCCGCCTGAGAACTATAAGCACAAGCTAGAAACTCAAAGGGTCTGGCGGCACTTTAAATCATCCAGAGGAGCCTGTCCTATAATCGATAATCCCCGCTAAACCTCTCCTTCTTTTGCAATTGTTCAGCCTGTATACCGCCGTCGTCAGCTTTCCCCAACAAGTTAAATAGTAAGCAAAACTGGTTTTACCCAAAACGCCAGGTCAAGGTGCAGCATACAAGAAGGTAAGAGATGGGCTACATTTCCTGTCTAGGAAATACGAATAGTACATTGAAATATGCACATTGAAGGAGGATTTGGCAGTAAGTAAAAAATAGAGTGTTTTACTGAAATAGATCTTGAAGTGCGTACACTCCGCCCGTCGCTCTCTTTTGTTTTCTTTTAAAGCTTATTTATAAATACTCCTCCACGATAAACAAGAGAGACAAGTCGTAACAAGGTAAGCGCACTGGAAAGTGTGCTTGGTTCATCAGAATATAGCTAAAGTATAGCACTTCCCTTACTCCGAAAAGTTACCTGGTCATTCAGGTTGTTCTGATACCTTAAAGCTAGCTTTATAAGTATAACTATATGTTACTAACTAATTATTAATATCCTTTATACAACAATTAAAACATTTTTCCACCATAGTATGGGAGACAAAAATGGTATTTAAAGCAATATAGGTAGTACCGCAAGGGAAAGCTGAAAGAGAGATGAAATAGAATAAAAGTTAAAAAAAGCAGAGCTTCATGCTTGTACCTTTTGCATCATGGTTTAGTAAGTTAATATAAGCAAAAAGATTTTTAGTTTATTACCCCGAAACCCCGTGAGCTACTCCAAGACAGTTTTTATAGAACGAACCCGTCTCTGTTGCAGAAGAGTGGGATGAGCTTTGAGTAGGGGTGACACTCCTATCAAACTGGGTTATAGCTGGTTGCTTGAGAAATGAATCTAGTTCAGCCTTTATTTATTCCCCAGCCTAAAATTTTATTACACACTATTACTTTAGACTTTCAGATTAATAAAGAGTTATTTAAAAGGGTGACAGCTCTTTTAAAATAAAATACAATTTTTTAAGGTGGTTAAGTATTATAAAGAAATATTACTAGTGGGCTTAAGAGCAGCCATCTACATAAAAAGCGTTATAGCTTATATTACACTAATTCTTTAAATCTCGATAAGCCATTTACCCCTTACATTTATCAAGCTTTTCTATAATATATAGAAGTAACAATACTAAAATAAGTAATAAGAAACCCGATTTTCTCTTAAAGCATCATTACCTTTGGGTAAGACCCCCCACCAAGTATTAACGACTCTAACTGAAGTAACTGTAAAGTAAAAAATCAACTAGAAAACCTTACATTTTTTGTCGTTTAACCAACACCGGTGCTTTGTCCAAGAAAGGTTAAAAAAAGAGTAAGGAACTTGGCAAACCACAAGAGTTTCGCCTGTTTACCAAAAACATCGCCTCTTGCTTAATACTATAAGAGGTCTTGCCTGCCCAGTGACGCAAGTTTAACGGCCGCGGTATCTTAACCGTGCAAAGGTAGCGTAATCAACCGTCTTTTAAATGGAGACCCGTATGAATGGTAAGACGAAAACTCAACTGTCTCACTCTTTTAACCAATGAAATTGATCTCTCCGTGCGGAAGCGGGGATAAATGCATAAGACAAAAAGACCCTGTGGAACTTTAGACTAATCAGCTTAAGCTTTACAAACATTTTATGTGTAGCTTAAATACTGCCTACATCTTAGATTGGGGCGATCACGGAGAAAATATACCCTCCACGAAGGAAAAACATACGTTTAATAATTAAGAGCTACTGCTCTAAATGCTAAAACATTTAACTTTATGAACCGGCTTGCCGATCAACGAACCCAGTTACCCCAGGGATAACAGCGCAATCTCCCTAAAGAGCACCTATCAATAGGGAGGCTTACGACCTCGATGTTGGATCAGGACATCCTAATGGCGCATCTACTATTAAGGGTTCGTTTGTTCAACGACTAAAGTCCTACGTGATCTGAGTTCAGACCGGAGCAATCCAGGTCAGTTTCTATCTATGAAATATTTTCTTTCAGTACGAAAGGACCAAAGAAAAAAGGCCTATTCCTCAGGAATGCCTTACCCCGATTTTATGAAAAAAATCTCAAAAAAACAAAGGGGTTAATTTCTAATAAAAAAATAATTTGTTTAAGATGGCAGAATGTGGTATTGCAAAAGATCTAAGCTCTTTATATAAAGGTTCAAATCCTTTTCTAAACATTCTTGTATGTCTTTACACCATTAATTTCTTGTAACCATATATATATATGCTTGCATACATTTAACTAAGGTAAACATAGTAATAATATGCATGTATTATAGACATATATGTCTTATCAACATACATATATATTAACCTTTTATTGCTATGCTTTACCCTCATTACTTCTTATAAATTATCTTACCAAAATCTATTAACTTATACAATTAAATTTCAAATTCAATTTTAAATAAACTGCTTCTTCTGGCCCACAAGAGACCACCATCAGTTGATAACTTAAGGTTAGTCATGCTTGATGGTCAGGTACACTACTTGTGGGGGTCACTATCAGTGAACTATTCCTGGCATTTGGCTCCTATTTCAGGTCCATTTTCATCGATCATTCCCTCCCTTATTCTTTTTTGCGCATAAGTTAATGGCGTCTAAATAGCAATCGCATTACCCAACATGCCTAGCGTTCTCTTTTGTACATGGGTGTATCTTTTTTTATTTCCTTTCATCTTACATTTCAGAGTGCCAGTAAATTATTGGTCTAAGGTGGTTCATTTTCCTCGCATGCTAATACTACACCTGCATGTTTTAAAACATAAACTTTTGCATTGCATAAGTGATATCAAGAGCATATATATGATAGATCACCCCCTAAATTTCTATGATGCCCCCTTTCTTTTTTGCGTTTACCCCCCTACCCCCCACGCTCGGGGGTATCCCTCATCTATGAGAGATATTACATATTTTAGCTTTTAATATTTACATTAAGAATAATTAGCCTATTGGCCGTACTTAAAGATTATTTTCTTTTCTTAATAATGCTTTCAACTCTTTCTAATCATGTTGTTGCCCCCCTGGTTTTAATCGCATCAGTTCTATTAGCGCTAGCATTTTTAACCCTGGTTGAACGAAAAATTATTGGCAGCATACAACTACGTAAAGGCCCTAATGTTATTCATGCTTATGGCTTATTTCAACCTCTCGCTGATGGCCTCAAACTTTTTATTAAAGAACCTATTCGCCCCCTAGCTTCTTCTCCATTTTTATTTTTATTTTCCCCCTTATTAGCCCTTACTATTGCTCTCTTACTCTGAGCCCCACTTCCACTACCATTCCCCCTTGTTGATCTCAACCTTAGTTTATTATTTTTACTAGCTATCTCCTGCTTAACAGTTTACTCCCTCCTTGGAGCTGGCTGGGCGTCAAACTCAATATATGCTTTAATTGGAGCTATACGTGCAATTGCTCAAACAATTTCTTACGAGGTAACCTTGGGACTTATTCTTCTTTGCTTAGTTATCTTCTCAGGCACTTTTACTATTCAGACCTTTAACACCTCACAAGAGAGTATTTGACTAATCTTTCCGGCATGACCTCTCGCCTTTATGTGGTTCATTTCTACCCTAGCAGAAACCAATCGGTCCCCTTTTGACTTAACAGAAGGGGAGTCCGAACTAGTCTCGGGTTTTAATATTGAATATGCTGCCGGACCCTTTGCACTATTTTTTCTCGCTGAATATGCTAATATCTTATTCATAAACTCACTCTCAGCCGTTCTTTTTTTTGGAGCTCACACGCTTAAAAGCCTTCCTGAGATTTCTTGTACCACATTAATACTCAAAACCGTGCTCTTTTCAATTTTATTTCTGTGAGTACGAGCCTCATACCCTCGATTTCGATATGATCAGCTAATACACCTAATTTGAAAAAACTTCTTACCCCTCACCCTAGCTTTTATTATTTGACATCTTGCACTTCCCACAGCAATATTTGGAATTCCCCCCCAACTTTAACTTCTGGAACGGTGCCCGAATTTCAAGGATTACTTTGATAGAGTAAACTATGAAGGTGAAACCCCCTCCCGTCCCCAGCCTATTAGAGAAAAGGGGTTCGAACCCATTCCGAAGAGATCAAAACTCTTAGTGCTCCCACTACACCATTCTCTAGTAAGGTCAGCTAAATAAGCTAGTGGGTCCATACCCCTAAAATGTCGGTTAAAATCCTTCCTTTACTGATGAGCCCTTATTTATTAATAATGTTTTTCAGCATTTTAATCTTAGGTACTATAATAACTTTATCAAGCTCTCACTGACTCCTTGCTTGAATAGGCCTTGAACTAAATACTTTCGCAATTATTCCCATTATGGCTCAGAAAAATAATCCACGGGCTTTAGAAGCTACTTTAAAATATTTTATTGTCCAAGCCACAGCAGCAATTATACTACTATTTGCTTCAACCCTAAACGCCTGATTTTCCGGTCAATGAAATATTCAAATAATTACTCATCCCGTCCCCCTCGCAATCATTACCACTGCTTTAGCACTAAAAATAGGGTTAGCCCCAATTCACGCATGATTCCCAGAAGTTTTACAAGGATTAGATTTCAAAGTAGGTTTAATTTTAACAACCTGACAAAAACTAGCCCCCTTAGCTCTCTTAGCACAAATCTCTTATGAATATTCTACCCTATATGTTATCTTAGGTTTAACATCAATTTTAGTGGGAGGCTGAGGGGGCATTAATCAAACACAACTACGAAAAATTTTAGCATATTCTTCTATTGCACATCTAGGATGGGTTATTTTAGTTATTCATTATTTTCCTACTATTGCCCTCCTAACTTTTTTAATTTATACAACGCTAACCCTCACCTTATTTTTTTCTTTTGACTTTTTATACTCAACCTCTGTTAATTCCCTCTCCACCTCATGAGCTAAAAACCCATTTTTAACCTCGATTCTTCCTCTAACTCTCTTCTCACTTGGGGGCCTGCCCCCATTCACGGGCTTTATCTCAAAATGAATAGTTCTCAATGAATTAGCAAAACAAGAAATAACGCTAGTGGCGACTATTAGCGCATTATCTGCCCTCTTAAGCCTTTTTTTCTATCTACGCCTTTCTTATGCTGTGGCAATAACCATGCCCCCTAACAACACCCCAGCCCTACTTCCTTGACGCTTCTCATTTTTTACAACCCCCCCTTTTTTAGCAGTATCTTTTACCGCCTCCTTTTCTTTATTGCCTACCTCCTCTTCTATCCTCGCCCTGTTCTCATTCTAGAGACTTAAGTTATAATTAAACTAAAAGCCTTCAAAGCTTTAAAAGGAAGTGTAAATCCTCCAGACTCTATAAGACCTACAGGAATTTAACCCACATCTTCTGTATGCAAAACAGAAACTTTAATTTAAGCTAAAGCCTTCTAGACGAGTAGGCTTTGATCCTACAATGTTTTAATTAACAGTTAAATACTTCAACCAATAAGCATTCGCCTACTTCTCCCGCCTAGTGTAAGCAAAATAGGCGGGAGAAGCCCCGGCCAAAACTAATTAGCTATTTTAGGTTTGCAATCTAATATCTGGGGCTGATAAGAAGAGGTTTCTACCTCTATGCATGGAGCTACAACCCACCGCTTTTTCAGCCATCTTACCTGTGACCACCATGCGTTGAATATTTTCTACAAACCATAAAGACATTGGCACCCTCTACTTAATCTTTGGTGCCTGAGCAGGGATGGTTGGTACCGCATTAAGCCTACTAATTCGAGCAGAACTAAGCCAGCCCGGTTCACTCCTCAGTGATGATCAAATCTATAATGTAATCGTAACAGCACATGCTTTTGTAATAATCTTTTTTATAGTTATACCCATCATAATTGGAGGCTTTGGTAACTGACTTGTCCCTTTAATAATGGGGGCCCCTGATATAGCTTTTCCACGAATAAACAACATAAGCTTTTGGCTTCTCCCCCCCTCTTTTCTTTTACTTCTTGCTTCTTCAGGTGTAGAAGGGGGCGCAGGTACAGGTTGAACTGTTTACCCACCCCTTGCCGGCAATCTCGCCCACGCTGGAGCTTCTGTAGACTTAACTATCTTTTCTCTTCATTTAGCTGGCATTTCTTCTATTTTAGGAGCTATCAACTTCATTACAACAGCTTTAAATATAAAACCTCCAGCCCTTTCTCAATACCAAACCCCACTATTCATCTGAGCTGTAATAATCACGGCTGTTCTGCTTCTTCTTTCCCTACCCGTCCTGGCTGCAGGTATTACTATACTTCTCACAGATCGAAACCTGAACACAACTTTCTTTGACCCTGCTGGAGGAGGGGACCCTATTCTTTATCAACACTTATTTTGATTTTTTGGCCATCCAGAGGTTTATATTTTAATCCTCCCCGGCTTTGGAATAATTTCCCACATTGTAGCTTATTATGCAGGAAAAAAAGAACCTTTTGGTTACATAGGAATAGTTTGAGCAATAATAGCTATTGGCCTACTAGGTTTTATTGTCTGAGCTCATCATATGTTTACAGTCGGCCTAGATGTTGACACCCGAGCTTACTTCACATCTGCTACAATAATTATTGCTATTCCAACTGGCGTAAAAGTTTTTAGCTGACTTGCCACCCTTCACGGAGGTTCAATTAAATGAGAAACGCCACTTCTATGAGCCCTAGGGTTTATTTTCTTATTTACAGCAGGAGGCTTGACAGGGATTGTCTTGGCTAATTCTTCTTTAGACATTGTTCTCCACGACACATACTATGTTGTAGCTCACTTTCACTATGTCTTGTCAATAGGTGCTGTCTTCGCAATTATTGCAGCTTTTGTCCACTGGTTCCCACTATTTTCAGGTTATACCCTTCATCAAACTTGAACAAAAATTCATTTTGGCGTAATATTTTTAGGGGTCAACATAACCTTTTTCCCACAACACTTCTTAGGTTTAGCTGGGATACCTCGACGATATTCTGATTACCCAGACGCTTATACTTTTTGAAACACATTTTCTTCTATTGGCTCACTAATCTCTTTAATTGCTGTAATCATGTTCTTGTTTATTATCTGAGAAGCTTTTTCAGCTAAACGAGAAGTTGCTCTAACAGAGCTTATAATTACAAATGTTGAATGAATGCATGGATGCCCCCCGCCTAGTCATACCTTCGAAGAACCTGCTTTTATTCAACTTAACTCTAAATCAAATTAAATTCAAGAAAAGAGGGAATCTAACCCCCGTAAGCTGATTTCAAATCAACTACATTACCACTCTGCCATTTTCTTTATGAAGCACTAATATATCAAATATGTTGTTTTGTCAAGACAAAAAAGCAGGTTAAAACCCCGCGTGTTTTAAAACATGGCATACCCCCTTCAACTTGGCTTTCAAGATGCAGCTTCGCCCGTAATAGAAGAACTTCTTTATTTTCACGATCACGCTATAATAATTGTCTTTTTAATTAGCACCTTCGTATTATATATTATTTTAGCAATAGTTACAACTAAACTTACTGACAAGCTAGTTTTAGACTCCCAAGAAATTGAAACTATCTGAACACTTATCCCAGCCTTAATCCTAATTTTTATTGCCCTTCCTTCCCTGCGAATTTTATACCTAATAGATGAAATTAATCAGCCGTGATTTACTATTAAAGCAATTGGTCACCAATGGTATTGAACCTATGAATACACAGACCTTAATAATGTTACTTTTGATTCTTATATGATTCCCACCCAAGAACTCCTCCCGGGACAATTCCGCCTCCTAGAAACAGACCACCGAGTAGTAATCCCTACCGAAACCCCCACTCGAATATTAGTTTCTGCAGATGATGTTCTTCACTCTTGAGCAATCCCAAGTCTTGGCATTAAGATAGATGCAGTGCCAGGCCGCTTAAATCAAATAAGCCTGTCTATTAATCGTAGCGGTGTTTTTTACGGCCAATGCTCTGAAATTTGCGGGGCCAATCACAGCTTTATGCCTATCGTTGTAGAAGCTGTGCCACAAAAAAATTTTATAAATTGATCAGCCATAATGCTCACAAGCGCTTCACTGAGAAGCTATAAGGACAAGCTTTAGCCTTTTAAGCTAAAAACAGGCGATTACCGCCCGCCCTTAGTGATATGCCTCAGCTCAACCCGCACCCCTGATTACTAATTATATTTTTTGCCTGAGCAACTCTCTTATTTTTTGCTCCTTTTAAGGTTCTAACCCATATCTACCCTCTTCAGCCGCTATTAAATACCACAGAAAAACTTAGCAACACATCATGACACTGATTATGACAATAAACTTATTTAACCAGTTTTTATCTCCTGTTTTTTTAGGCACCCCCCTTCTAGCCATTGCTCTCATTGCCCCCTGAGCATTCCTTCTCGGATCTTCAGCTCACTGAATAAATCACCGCATATTATTAATTCAAAAACGACTTATGGCAGCTTTTATTACACAAATTTTTCAACCCTTAGCTATTAAAGGATATGTGTGAGCTTTTCTATTTACTGCCTTATTTATACTATTAATCTCTTTAAATTTACTGGGCCTTCTTCCCCACACTTTTACACCGACAGCACAACTTTCATTAAACATAGCTTTTGCACTCCCACTATGATTGGTCACAGTCATTATTGGATTTCGAAATAGCCTAACTCATGCGCTAGGACATCTTCTTCCAGAAAACACCCCTAATTTTTTAATCCCCGCTCTTGTAACTATCGAAACCACTAGTCTCTTAATCCGCCCATTAGCCCTAGGTGTTCGACTTACTGCAAACTTAATTGCTGGGCATCTTTTAATTCACCTCATCTCAATAGCTACGCTTTTTTTAGTTACCTTTTTCCCCCCCGCTGCTCTTATAACATTAACATTGCTTTATCTCCTAACACTTCTAGAAGTTGCTGTAGCAATAATCCAAGCTTACGTTTTTGTTTTACTACTAAGCCTGTACTTACAAGAAAACATTTAATGGCACATCAAGCACACGCATATCATATAGTCGACCCAAGCCCTTGGCCTTTAACAGGAGCTGTCGCTGCTCTTTTATTAACTTCAGGACTAGCAGTTTGATTCCACACCCACTCATATATTCTATTAATTCTTGGCTTAAATTTACTTCTATTAACTATGTACCAATGATGACGGGATATTATTCGAGAAAGCACTTTCTTAGGTTGTCATACAATTCCTGTACAAAAAGGCCTTCGTTATGGTATAATTCTTTTTATTACTTCCGAAGTATTTTTCTTTTTAGGGTTTTTCTGAGCTTTCTATCACGCGAGCTTGGCCCCTACATTTGAGCTGGGAAGCTGCTGGCCTCCTGCAGGAATCACACCCCTTAACCCCTTTGAAGTTCCCCTATTAAACACAGCAGTACTACTAGCTTCAGGTATTACTATTACATGAGCACATCATAGTATTATGGAAGGCCACCGTAAACAAATGATTTTATCTCTTACTCTGACTATCGTCTTAGGCTTTTACTTTACCGCCCTTCAAGCAATAGAATACCACGAAGCCCCCTTCACAATTGCCGATGGTGTTTATGGTTCTACCTTTTTTGTTGCCACAGGCTTCCACGGGCTCCATGTAATTATTGGCTCTAGCTTTTTATTAATCTGCTTACTTCGTCAAATTCAATTTCACTTTACATCCGACCACCACTTTGGCTTCGAAGCCGCCGCTTGATACTGACATTTTGTAGATGTTGTATGACTTTTCTTATACATCTCTATTTATTGATGAGGTTCATAGTTTTACTCTCACTTTTCTGTATAGAAACTATATAACATATATCTTGAACTTATAATAGACTAAATCCACCCGACTATCTACAAATTTAATTAAACATACCTGTATCTTTCTAGTATATTAGTACCTGTGACTTCCAATCACTTAGTCTTGGTTAAAGCCCAAGGAAAGAAATTTAATAGAGGCATACTGAATATAAGCCCTGTCTTTTAAATAGTGTAATTATAAACACTTATATCAATTATATTTGAAAAAAGAAGATGAACCTAATTTTTTTTATATTTATTACTTCAACTGCCCTTTCTTTAATTATACTATTAATTTCTTTTTGGTTACCTCAATTTAAAACAGACTATGAAAAACTTTCACCCTATGAATGCGGGTTTAACCCTCTTTCCTCAGCCCGCTTGCCCTTCTCCATTCGATTTTTTTTGGTGGCTCTTCTCTTCCTTCTTTTTGATTTAGAAATTGCTCTCCTCCTTCCTCTTCCCTGGGGAAACCAACTTGAAAACCCCCTAACCACATTTATCTGAGCTTCCGTAGTGCTAATTTTATTAACTCTAGGGTTCATTTACGAGTGAGCTCAGGGGGGGCTTGAATGAGCAGAATAAGTGATTAGTTTAAGCAAAACTTTTGATTTCGGCTCAAAAACTTTAGGTTAAAGTCCTTAATTACTTCATGCACCACTTACCACTCATCTTTATGGCTATATTTTTATTAAGCTTAGCGGGTTTGACTTTCTATCGAGCTCACTTACTTTCAGTCCTTCTTTGTCTAGAAGGAATAATGCTCACATTATTTACTTCTTTTTCTTTATGAATCCTAAAGTTTAATACCCTTATTTTTTCCATATCCCCAATGATTCTAATCACATTTTCAGCTTGCGAAGCAAGCCTCGGGTTATCCTTATTAATTGCTTCTATGCGTTCCCACGGAACAGAAAACTTACAAAATATAAACATACTTCAATGCTAATACTTCTAATTCCAACCATATTTTTATTTATTATTATTTGAATTGTACCCCTTCCATTTTTATGGCCAACTGCCCTTATATATAGCTTCTTCGTAGCCATAACCAGCATAACTTTCTTCGCAAACTACTTTATTTGCGCTTATCAATATTTTGGTTTTGGCTTCTTTATAGATTTTTTCACCATCCCCATTTTGATTTTAACTTGCTGGCTCCTACCTTTACTAATCTTTGTTAGCTTAAAAAGTCTCAAAAATAAACCTCCTCTACAACAACGAGTTCACCTCGCCCTCTTAGTTTCTTTACAAGTGTTCTTAATTTTATCCTTTAATACATCTGATTTAATATTGTTTTTTATCGTATTTGAAGCAATCTTAACCCCAACACTAACTATTATTGCTTGGGGGGGTTATCAAAAAAACCGTTTAGCTGCCGGAATTTATTTCTTATTTTTCACCTTAGTCGGATCTTTGCCCTTTTTAATTGCCTTGCTAAGTATTTATCACTGCTATGGAACACTAGAACTTTTTTTGTTAGACAACCTGAATAATTATTTTGACCGAGCTTGAGGTACTCCCACTGGTTTAATATACATAAACCCACAGTTATATCCTCAAAACCCTAACTTACACGCACTCGTATATAAGCCTAACTGCTCCTCAAAGTTCTTCTGAATAATGCTCATACTGGCTTTTTTTCTCAAAATTCCCATTTACGGGGGACACTTATGGTTGCCTAAAGCCCACACAGAAGCACCTATCGCCGGGTCCATAATCCTAGCCGCAGTACTATTAAAACTAGGCGGTTACGGAATAATCCGAGTGTCCCCCCTAATTGAGCCTCTAACCAAAGAATTTTGTTACCCCTTCATTATTTTGGCACTATGAGGCGTAGTTATAACAAGCTTAATCTGCCTTCGACAAACAGATTTAAAATCTTTAATTGCTTATTCATCAGTAGGACATATAGGCTTAGTTACAGCAGGAATCTTAACTCAAACCCCTTGAGGATTTTCAGGCGCTATAATTCTTATAATTGCCCATGGTTTAACTTCGTCCGCCCTTTTTTGTCTTGCCAATACTAGCTATGAACGAACTCACACTCGAACCATGATATTAATCCGCGGCTTACAAGTTTTATTTCCTCTAATAACAGCTTGATGGTTTATTGCAACACTAGCAAACCTAGCTCTACCCCCTCTCCCTAACTTTATGGGTGAACTTATAATTCTTACTTCCGCCTTCAACTGATCGTTCTACTCTTTAATTTTAACAGGGTTGGGAACTTTAATTACAGCTTCTTACTCTTTATACATGTTTATAATAACGCAACGAGGGCCTTTACCCAACCATATTCTTACACTAAGCCCCACACACTCACGAGAACATCTTTTAATTACGCTCCACTTACTCCCACTGCTAATACTCATTCTCAAACCATCCCTACTTGTAGGGCTAAGGTCCGTGCAGATTTAATTTAATAAAAATATTAAATTGTGATTTTAAAAATAAAGGTTAAACTCCTTTCTTCTGCTGAAAAAGATATGTTATAATGATGTTTGCTAAACTTCACCTCTTTGGTTAAAATCCGAAGCTTTTTCATTTTTATAGGATAGAAGATTATCCGTTAGCCTTAGGAGTTAAAGATTTAGGTGCAAATCCTAATAAAAATAATGCATCATTCATTAATGCTTATAAGCACTTTTAAAGTATACATCTTCATAAGCACCTTCTACATTCTTATTTTCTTATCGTTACTATACCCCTTGTTCTTAAGCTTATTCTCTTTCTCACACCACCAAACTTCCTTGGCTTATAAAATTAAAAACGTAGTAAAACTATCTTTTTTTATAAGCCTATTCCCCCTTAGCTTTTTTATAAACGACGGCACAGAAGCTATAATAACATTATGAACTTGAGCCAGCTTATTTAGCTTCAATCTCTCTATTAGTTTTAAACTAGACTTTTACTCCTTGATATTTTCTTCAGTCGCTTTTTATGTAACCTGGGCCATTTTAGAGTTTGCACTATGATATATGCATTCAGACCCCCACTTAAACCGCTTTTTTAAATACCTACTAATCTTCTTAATAGCTATAATTATTTTGGTAACCGCAAACAACATGTTACAACTATTCATTGGCTGAGAAGGTGTTGGCATTATATCTTTTCTTCTAATTAGCTGATGATATGGTCGAACAGACGCTAACACTGCTGCCCTACAAGCAGTTATTTACAACCGCGTCGGAGATGTTGGACTCTTTTTAGCTTTAGCTTGAATAGCAACCAACCTAAACTCTTGAGAAATAGCAACCCTATTTGCATCATCTAAAAATATAGACTTAACTCTTCCCCTGTGCGGCCTTGTTCTCGCCGCAGCTGGAAAATCTGCACAATTTGGCCTACACCCCTGGCTCCCTTCCGCTATAGAAGGCCCCACCCCCGTGTCCGCCCTATTACACTCAAGCACGATAGTTGTAGCCGGAGTCTTTCTTCTTATTCGCATGAGTCCCATACTTGAAAATAACCCCCCTGTACTAACTCTTTGCTTATGCGTGGGGGCAATTACAACATTTTTTACAGCAACCTGCGCATTAACTCAAAATGATTTAAAAAAAATTATTGCTTTTTCTACATCCAGTCAACTAGGCTTAATAATAGTAACAATTGGACTTAACAAGCCCGAATTAGCTTTTTTACACATCTGCACTCACGCATTCTTTAAAGCAATGCTCTTTCTTTGCTCAGGATCTTTAATTCACTCATTAAACAATGAACAAGATATTCGTAAAATAGGGGGTATATTCAAATTCACTCCTATAACATCTTCCTGTCTAACAATTGGAAGCCTTGCCCTCACAGGAACGCCATTTTTAGCTGGATTTTTTTCTAAAGACGCTATTATTGAAGCCCTTAACACATCATACTTAAACGCCTGAGCCCTAACATTAACCCTAATCGCCACAGCTTTCACAGCTATCTATAGCTTTCGAATTATTTATTTTGCTATAAACAACTCCCCCCGCTTTAATGTTTTTGCACCAATTAATGAAAATAAGCAAACTCTAGTTAACCCTCTTAAACGTCTTGCTTACGGCAGCATTATTGCAGGCTTAATAATTACACTTAATATCGTACCTAGTAAAACCCCTGTTTTATCAATACCCCTTATGATTAAAACAACAGCCTTGTTCTTAACCATATTTGGAATATTTGTGGCACTTGAGCTGACTTTTTTAACTTCAAAACAATTTAAAATAATACCCTATAAAACCCCTTATTACTTTTCAAATTTATTGGGGTACTACCCACATATTTTCCATCGAGCACTTCCTAAATTAAGCTTATGTGCAGGCCAAAATATTGCTAACGCCATACTTGATCAAACATGAATAGAAAAACTTGGTCCTAACGCTCTTACTACACTAAACCTACCCTTAATTTCAACAACAGATGCTTTCCAACACGGAATTTTAAAAACTTACCTATACCTTTTTGTATTTACAACAATATTGGCAACTCTCACTTGCTGAACTTTGCTTAACTAAACTGCACGAAGCCCCCCCGGAATACTTCCACGAACTACCACTAGCACAACTAATAAAGATACTAATAATGCTAAAGAACCAAATACTAAAAACCCAGCACCCCCCGTGTACAAAACCCCTACACTCACAACATTATCTTGGACCAAACTATTAAACTCAAAATCAACCCCCACAGTTAATATTTCACTTTCTAACCCATTATCAAATAATAAAAAACAAATCATAACAACAGGCATTAAAATAATAAATAAACCAAAACCCAAAGAATCCCCTAAATTATTAGTATTAAAATTATTTGTAAAAGCAATTGAATAAGCAAAAACCACCAACATTCCTCCCAAATATACTAAAAACAAAATCAAAGACAGGAAAGAGCTCCCCAAACTGGCCAAAAGTCCACACCCACTTCCAGCCACCACAACTAAACTTAACGCCGCATAATTAGGAGAGGGATTAGAAGCAACCCCAGCCAAACCTACAACACTTAGAAATAAAAATAAATATACCATAAAAAACATTATTTTAGCCTGGAATTTAACCAAGACCTATGATATGAAAAACCACCGTTGCTTTCAACCACTAAAATAATAATGGCCCCCCTTCGAAAAACTCACCCCCTATTCAAACTATTAAATAATGCTTTAGTGGACCTCCCCACCCCTCCAAATATCTCATCATGATGAAATTTTGGTTCCTTACTAGGCCTGTGTTTGGCTACACAAGTTTTAACCGGGCTTTTCTTAGCTATGCATTACACTCCTAATATTATAATAGCCTTTTCCTCAGTCGCCCACATCTGCAGTGATGTTAACTATGGCTGACTTATTCGAAGTATTCATGCAAACGGAGCTTCTTTTTTTTTTATCTGTCTCTACGCCCACATTGCCCGAGGCTTCTATTATGGCTCTTATTTATATAAAGAAACATGATACACTGGGATCATTATTCTTCTCTTAGTAATAATAACCGCATTCGTTGGCTATGTTCTCCCATGAGGCCAAATATCTTTCTGGGGAGCAACAGTTATTACGAATCTTCTTTCTGCCATTCCTTTTTTAGGAGAAACTCTTGTACAATGAATTTGAGGTGGCTTTTCAGTAGATAATGCAACCCTTACCCGATTTTTCGCATTCCATTTTCTCCTACCTTTTATTGTAATAGCTATAGTTATAACCCACTTAATCTTCTTACATGAAACCGGGTCTAATAATCCCGTAGGTTTAAACTCAAATATAGATAAGATTCCTTTTCACCCCTACTTCTCATTTAAAGACCTCTTTGGTTTCGCATTATTTTTTTTCTTTCTTACCTCTGTCGCTCTTTTTTACCCCAACTTTCTAGGTGACCCAGAAAACTTTTCGCCCGCAAACCCTTTAATAACACCCCCACATATCAAGCCAGAGTGATACTTTTTATTTGCATACGCAATTCTCCGCTCAATTCCCAATAAACTGGGAGGGGTTATTGCTTTATTCGCCTCAATTCTGGTCCTACTAACTCTGCCAGCTCTCCACACATCAAAACAACAAGCAACAACCTTTCGACCCATTATACAACTACTCCTATGATTACTTTTAACTGATGTGCTGATTTTAACATGAATCGGAGCAATACCCGTAGAACCACCTTTTATCATTATTGGACAGCTAGCATCTGCTTTTTACTTCATATTTTTTTTTATTCTTTTCCCCGCAGCAGGATGAGTAGAGAAAAAACTTCTAAAAAAATACTTAATTAAACTCCTTAAACCATGCATTAAAAGCTTAAATGAGCATTGGTCTTGTAAGCCAAAGGCTGAAGGTTTAACCCCTTCTTAGTGCTCAAAGAAAAGGAATTTAAACCATGCCTCTGGCACCCAAAGCCAGAATTCTTAATAAACTATTCTTTGTATGTCTTTACACCATTAATTTCTTGTAACCATATATATATATGCTTGCATACATTTAACTAAGGTAAACATAG
>JARVGS010000736.1:529141-544504 GCA_031762315.1 Hypsolebias antenori
GATGGCTGCCTTCCCCCCCCCCCCCCCCAATCTATCTGTCCTCTCTGTCCAAAATGTGAACATTTTGAGCCTCAAAAGAGTGTCCCTTAGCTATTCGCCTGTACCTCAGGGATGAGTGTTGTCCTGAGGAGCTGGCTGTCTTGTGTTGAGCCATGCGTCTGTGAAGAGGCTGTTTGGATTCTCTAATATAGAGATCTGGACATGCCTCGCTGCAGTAGACTGCATACACCACACCACTCTGTTTATGTTTGGGTGTTTTGTCCTTACGGTTGGCCAGCCTCTGTATGAGAGTCCTGTTGGGTTTCAAATGTACTGGGATGTTGTGTTTGGAGAAAATCTTTCAGAGTTTCTCAGACACTCCAGCAATATAAGGGATGGCAATGTTTTTCCATCGCTCCTTCTCCTGGTTTTGTTCAGTGGTGTGTTTTGTAGGTTTCCTCGCTGACTTGTCAAAAGCCCAGTTAGGATATCCACATTTGGAGAGCGTTTTTCATATGTTTCTGTTACTTTTCCTTCCCTTCAGTTTTCATGGGGACGTGTTCAGCCCGATGCTGTAGTTCTGATGACAGAGAGTTTGTGTTCCAGTGGATGGTGAGCGTCAAACAGAAGGTACTGATCTGTGTGGGTTGGTTTCCTGTAGACTTTAATGTTGAGGTTGTTCTCTATTTTCATGTGAACCAAACAGTCTAAAAAAGACAGCTTGTTGTCATTCGCATCCTCTCTGGTGAACTTGATGATTCTGTCAACAGAGTTGATGTGTCTGGTGAATGCTTCAACTTCCCTAGCTTGGATTTTGACCCAGGTATTGTCCACATATCCGAACACGACTTGGCGGTTTCCCTCAGAGGAACTCTGTTTATGTGACCAGAGTGGCCCATCTGTGAGACAGACTAACAAAGACCTTAACAAACCTCTGTTGTGAGGACTGATAGGGCAAAATGCATGTGTATCTAGCTTACAGAACACCTCAACTTTATAACTCAAACTCCATACTCTCCATTCTTTAACTTGAAAAGCTCCTTGGATGAGAAGCAAAATGTCTTCAGCTACAAAATAAAGTCAAATTGTTTTGTTTTAAAATTTTTGGATTTACCATGTCCTGGATGAAGAAAGTTCATACTCAGTAATCCAGGTGTCAAATCTGATAACTCTCAATCAGGTCATCTGGACAGTTTCTTTTTAGTAGACCCCCCGCAAGTCGGCAACAGCAGACACTAATGTGGTGCTAAACTGGCGCCATGCAATATAGATGAGCTAGCTAAGATATAGCGCTCCGTTTCTCTCATGCACCCTAACCCTAAGCTAGCACACAAAATAGAGGTGCCCCTTCCCCCCGCCCCATCAAGTGACCTTGGGGAAACACTGCATGCAGTATGGAGTTGTTGTATGTAACCAGGAAAACCCAAAGTGGACATTTGGTGGGTTGAGTAATCTCATAGAACCGTAGTTTAGAGTTGCGTTCGGGCCTAATAAATCCGACCCGGCCCAGACAGAGCCTGTAGTTGAGTTCGGGTTAGAAGTGACAGCTCTATCATAGTTGCAGACATAACTTTTATTCTATTTCATCCCTACTGACTGCCAGAGGGCAGTGCTGAAAGTTCTGAAGGACTAATACCAGCAATGTCACAAGGAATCCTGAGCACATACCTCACTGAGGAGGCTCAGAGGACCCTTGCAGAAGAACCTGGCCCAGGGGATGAGGGGTGGCCACGTTAATGCTGTAAAATCTTGTGAACATGCTTGGGGAAGCCCGTGATCTGGCTGCACATATTGCTTTCAGAGGAACCCCTCTCAGGGGCGCCCAGGAAACGGAGACGCTTTTGGTAGAGTGCGCCTTCATGCCGACCAGCTGGGGACTGTGCCCTGTGGCATAAGCGTGGCAGATGACATCCACATTCCAGTGGGAGAGGTGCTGCTTGGAAAGAGGACAGCCTAACCTAGGGCCTCCGTAACACACAAACAGCTGGTCTGAACATCGTAGAACGGCAGTAGCTGCAATGTGTATTCTCACTGGGCACAATAACCCAGACCCATCGTTAGCTCAGTTGGTTAAAAAGCAGTCAGTTGGGAGAGGGGGTGTGAAGGCTTGCCTTCACCAATTAAAACAAGGCCAGAACTCAAAGAGGCTAGTGCCGCTAGCTCAGTCCAACCATTTGAGGTTGGTGAAAATGATGGGGAGAGGGTGCACAAACACTTGCCTTCATCAGTGAAAACAAGGCCAGAACCTAGGGAGGCTAGTACCGCTAAATCAGTCCAAACATTTTATAAGGTTGGTGAGAATGATTGGGAGAGGGTGCATGAACGCTTGCCTTCACCAGTTAAAAAGAAGATCAGAACTCCAAGGCTAGCACCACTATCTCAGTCCATCCGTCTATGAGGTTGGTGAAAAAAATGATTTGGAGAGGGTGCACGGACACTTGCCTTCACCAATTAAAACAAGGCCAGGAACTCAGTTGGTTATGTAAGCAACAACAAATTTTGGAGCATAATCCAAACTGACCACGCGGTTTGAAGCCTCCAACAAATGGGAGCAGAGCGGAATACTTCGGTTAACCAAGGCAAAATATAAGTAAAAAGACTACTCACGAGTGTTGAATCACACACACAGTAGTTAGATGCTGCAAGTTGGGAGAGGCGCGGAAACCACCGTAGTCCCCAACAAAAGGCAGAAATACCTTGAACAAAGGCTAAACGGTTGCAACCCCTAGGAGGGCAAACACACTACGCCAGCCAACAAGCAGTCAGGCCTCTGATGACAGTGAAAAGGTCCAAGGTCCAAAGGGCTGATAACATGAAATGAACCACGTGCAAGAAGAAAAAGGAGCAGAGCTGCAGATGACGTCAGGCTATATAGCCTCTGATTGGCCATCCGTGTCACACCTGTGACTTTGTAAGAATTACTACTCAAATGGCGCATGTGCGAAGGGCACATAAAGTGCCTTCAGAACTGCCCTCTGGCGTCGTAGAGATGAAATAGGACTATTGTAGGTGTATACGCTGTCATGAGCTGTTGTGCCCTGCGGGTCTTATCTCGGACCCCAGGCCCACCTCCAGCTCAGGAGGCTCCCGGCTCACACTCCCTCTGAAGTTTCAACTCACACTATCTCAGTAAATCAAGGAAATGTGAATTCAGTTTACCAATTGTATTAAATCAAGGCAGGAAAAGGTTATATTTTACAGTGCTGGCCTCTCTGATGTAATTTGATGCAAGATCACAGACCTGAAGGAGCTGGATGACACGTTGCCTTACCTCTATATTGGGCCTAGGCTCCACCTTCTTCTGGGAGCAAAGCCTATCAAGTGAATAAGAGGGGCGGACTAAGTGTGATTTCATTAGCTATTGTGTGAGCTGACATGTCAGGAAAAATAACGGGATGTAGAAAAGCCTCTCTTCGTGGTGTGGCGAGCCAATAAAGAAATGAAAAATAAATTAAAAATCTATTCCTTGATGGATATTGAATCCCTGGGAGACTTTTTTAAGAGTTGCTGGCCCTGTTTAAACTGGTCAGAACTGTGTCATAATCTTATTACAATCCATCTCTGAGCAGATAAAAACCCAGAGTCACAGTCTAGATAAAATATTTCTATCAACTCCCCCTGGTTTCGAGGGACCCAGAGAGTTTCCTCGAAAAACTCCCAGTTCAAGAATGCCAGAACTGCAAGCAATTAATCAATCAATCAATCTATGTGCTTGAATGTAAACTATTCCTATGTGTGTGCGGAGGGTGCCTTCCAGCTCTAAACTTGTGTTGTGACATGTCTACCTCAGGTCAAATGTTTGCCCCACCTCAGGCATTTGCCAATGACGACATGGAAATATTCATAACATTGACTATATCAGTACTAAAATTATTTGATCTAAGGATAGCAAAAAGCGTTCTAAGCAAGAAAGAGCTGCTCTAAGGAATGTTTATCAGTTGTAGACCCTGATCTTCACTCTTTGGCGCTTCAAGGTGGGCCCCTAGGCACGGTCCATTTGGAAAGGGAAAAACAAAAGTGCCTCTTTCCTTCCAGTCAGGCAATACTTAATTGCTTCCCAATTTATTGGCACCGAGAGCTGCCGGTATTTTAGCTTGTCACTGCAGAAATGTGTGTGTTAACGAATAAACTGATATAAACATTGTTCTAAGTGTTTGCATGTTGTATGCAAATACCAGAACCTCTCAACTCACCCTGGTGGCCTGATACAAAAACATGCCACTAAGTTAACAATAAATCTATTCCCCCCACAGTAGAATTCAGTCTAAAACCCTTGTGTTATGGTCTAAACCAATTCCTGTTCTTCGGTCCCTCGTCATGGCATGTTAACGCAGGTCAGCTGTGGATAATCTTCGATTCATAGAAACCCAAACTCTATTACAATCAAAAGTTTATCAACGCAATTGCGCCTCTAGTGGTGGTAAGCCATCATGCACTCCAACCTTATTTATCTAAAAACATGCATCCTCATTCATTCATAGTCACACACTAATCAGTAATCAACTAACAAATCATTGAATCAGTCATTACAATTAATCATTAGAACATACAAAATTATCTTGTTCAACACATTTTAACCTCTTCAGACCCGAACTTTAACAAGATGTGCATTTTTAACTTCCCTATGCTATTTGGGTTGATTGGGACCTGAAGAGTGTAAAAAACAAGATTTATCTTTTTACATGATGCAGTCTCTGAGAAAAATGATGTCCATATATGTGGACATTCATTTTAAAAAATGATACAACACAACAAATTTTCAACTGGATAATGATATGCAAAACTTTTATTTTGTGTCTGAACACAGCAGTATTTTCCTAAGTAGAAAAACAATATAAAAAACAACAATTGTGCTCCATTGAACAATATGACTCATTTGAAGTGCTGCTAAAGGTTGCAGTAATATGCACGTAACGAAGTAAACATTCTAAATGTTTTACAGTTTACTCTTCATTTCAATTGCTGAACATGGCATGAAACACTCCAAAACTTCTATTTCAAACATTGTTTTCCCCATGTGTTTACACCTTTGTGTGAAAGGCTTTGTAACAGTTGCGACCTGACTGTGAGCAAAGAAACACTTTGCATTTAGCACACTGCACTTGTGTTTTCCCTGAGCAGCCTTTTGCCCTGCAGCGCACTGCATTTTTCAAGTTTACCACCTCTGGCAGATGTGCATTAGCCTTCCTGCGGACTGAGACATGGGGCACTGCCTTCACTGGACGTTTTTGTACTTGGACTAAAACGTCTTAGTCATCTTCTTGCTCTGAAAAGTCAGGGTCATCATTGTCATGCTGAGCCAAGAAGGCCATGGCCACTTCCATACGGAATTCAAGGAACGGCAGGATGTGCTTCTTTGGTGTGCCACATACAGTGAGGTCTTTTCGGTACAGAAGCCAGCTGTTGGCTGAAGCCAGATCTGTAAAGTGCATTAGCATCCGCAGTGTCCATTTTTTTGTACGGCCACTCATGCGATAGTAACTCATCAGTCTATCAACAAGGTCAACTCCACCCATCTTGGAGTTGTATTCACAGACAACACTTGGTCGCAAGATGGTCACATATTTTTTCAGTTTCTTGTCCCATCTCAGACAGGTGTCTTCTGGCTCTCTATCATGAACAGTAGACATCATCAGTACTGGTTTATTGTCATACCACTTCACCACACAAATCTTTTCATCTTCAGTGGTAACTTGAGCTGAGGTACCTCTCCCATCCTCATCTTTTATCAGTTGGTAGCTTCTGCACTACTGAAGCAACCCGATTTTTCATAACTGTACCAGTTACATACATCTGCTTCTTCATCATGTGTTCCACACTTTGAATGGATGTGAAGAACCAATCACAGTAAATACTTGTATTGGGATGCAGAGTTTGAGACAGACGATCTATAACCAGGCATTCCAAACCCAGATCCTTTGGTTCTTCAACCTGCTCAAAGAGTGCATTTGCACCTTGATAAATCTCAAAGTCCAGCACAATACCATCTGCTGTTGCACAAACAAAGTTTTTTATGCCAACTGGGTTTGGTTTAATTGGCATATGTTGTCAACATGGACAAGCACCTTGGAATGGAATCATCTGCTCATCAATGGAAACAAATTCTGGTCGAGCCTGAGACTTGCAGCCTTTCAGAATGTGGTTCAGAAAAGGCCTCACCTTCCAGAATTTATCACACTTTTTCAGAGCTTCTGGAACATCTTCATCAATGAGTATTTTGAGTGATCGCCTCAGTCTGAAAAATCTGTCACATGTGAACTTTTCAGTGATGGCATGGCAGGTAATCTCAAGGTTTTGGACTAGTACATCCTGATTGCAGGATAAAGTACATAATACATCAAAATACAGGCACCAAAAAAATGATAAATTTCATCAGTTGATGTGTTGAGCTGGTCCCCATTTCTAGCCAGTGACATAGCATTAAGCGCAATCGGCAATCATTTTCATCAAATCTTTATCAATACAGTATACTGTTCTATGTAGTCAAGTGGGGTCCAGTCTTCTCTGTTCTCCACAGTTTCATCATCATGTTCAAACTGGGCTTGATTTGGTGTTAGCGGAGAAGCCCTCCTTCGCATCCCACGCCCTTTCTTGGACTGTTCTTGATGACTTGGTCCTGGTGTTGTCTCATCAAGAAGAATATCTGAGACATCAGCCTCATCTTGTTCTGTCTGAGAACGATGTCTGGAAGTGCGTGATCTGGCACGATCTGAACAATATCCTTCATATTCATCTCGCAGACGTTTACGCCCCCTATTAATCTTAGAGGGCTGTGGAATGGGATCTTCACACCCACTACTGTCTTCCTCACTGCTGCTTGGTTCCTGTTGGGGGGGTTGAAATTCAGTATCCTCTACGGGATCATCAATGTCTGACAAATCTTCTATCTCCATGTTTTCTCCATCAATTAACCCCAGCAATTCTATTACTTTTGACAGAGAATAACGCTCTGTGGACAAAAAATCATAAGCAAAATGAAATAAAAATCCATGTACATTTATTTCTAAATAATTTTAAAACTGCTGGCACTATAGTCAACTATTGTGTTCTACCAAATTCATCAAAAAATACTATTTTATTTTTACATTTTGTTGTTAGCAGTTATGATAAAATGTAAATATTTTCAACAAAACTAAGTCCTTATGTCCACATTTGTGGACATTTTCCGCTAAGCTATCCTGGTTAAGTTCTTATGTCCACATACGTGTACATCATGTTTAGCAGCATGACAAATTATTGCATTAATTAACTTTTGTAAAATCTGACTTCTATAACAAACAATAAACACTTCTAATCAAGAATCAGCCAGGAAAGGTGATTGTTTTTTTTTTTTTTACCTGGGTGACGTTTGGATCGGGAGTTGCCATCTGAACTTGTGCACGAGTTGGCAGCCATCCTGAATGCAACCTGTAATGTGTTATACTCTTCTGCCACCACTAAGTGACAGTATATGGCCACAGATGTGGACACCAGGAATTTTATAGAGCAGAATTTAGTATTGTGGTCTACACAACCCAAAATGTGATGTCCACATATGTGGACGCAGGGTCTGAACTTTGAGATATTGTGTTAGGGTATCAGCAGCAGGATTATGAACAGATTGGGCATCTTGTCTGTCATTGTATGGAACAATGTGAGTTTTCACGGTGTCGTCCAGCTGTAAGTAGTTCAATATCAACCTAGACTTCCTGAATTATTTTTTTCCACCATACTCCACTTTTCTCAACCCAACATAGGAGTTCTTATCTTCATGGAATTTTAAGTTTTATAGCTGACAACCCATCACCTACGAAAATCTCTTGTAGGCCATGGAACTGGCCTGTAATCACATAGGTCTGGATGTATGCCAAGCATGCATACCAGAAGTTATTTCCCATGCTGCCAGGCCAGGGAGAATGTGGCCTGTGATGCAGATGAAGTCCTTTGACCTAACCCAACATGTCAACATGACTAGATATTGAATGCACTTTTTGATGTATAGTATGTTGTGTTTATTTTGTTTTTACTACAAGTTCTAAACAGGAGTTTTGTTTTGAAAATGTGTTGTTCTTTATGGACAACAAAGACAATTTAAAAAGCTTTATGACTGATTGTGTTTTCCATTTTTCTATGTTGTGTGTAATGACTGTTCAGTGATGTTTTTTATTCTGATTAACGGTCTGATCTGCCAGCATTGTTTGGTTTGGAGCACTGAACAGTTTCGAGGCAACATGTTTGGATTTGGGAAAAAAAAACAGTCAGAGGTTTTCTGAATGTAGCTTGAAAATTAGGTTTTGTGTTTACAGTTTAGAGAAATGGATGAATGATTTCAAGAAATGTGTCTTGACAATTGAGAAAAACTGTAAAACGGAAATAAGCAACAAATGGTGTCCATTTGACTCTACCTCTTCCTTTTGCTGCTCACTAGCCTGGTTTTATTTTGCTGTAGGGTGGCATCCCTTCTCTCAACCATGGCATGTTGAAAGTCAACGAGTGGGGTGATGGTTGTCTTGCTACTGTAATACATATGCTATACACAATCTGATTCTAAGCATTTTCATTTAGTTCATAAGCCCGTGAGTACATGGTCTGGACCCATTCTATCCTGTCCACTGCCAAATTCTTGAGCTAGTTTATAATGATCCTGTAAGGGAAGCATTGTCATTCTGGAGGATAAAGTCACATTCCAGATAATGGAAATATGAGATCATTGTCACAAGCTTCTTTGTCTTCTTCTTTTAGCTGTTACGTTCTTAAGAGTCGCCATAGCGAGTCATCCTTTTTCATCTCACTCTGTTTTTTGCATTATCTATCCTGACTCCACCTTCATGTCATCTCTAACTGCATCCATACTGTATATCTCCTCTTTGGCCTTCCTTTGGCTGTTACAGTCTCATTTCTAACATATTTCTACTAATTATACTCACTGTCCCTCCTCTGGACATGTCCAAGCCATCTCAGTCTGTCCTCTCTAACTTTATCTTCCAATTGTTCAACCTGTGCTGTACCTCTAGTCTCATTCCTAATCTTATCCATCCTTGTCACTCCCAAAAAGAACCTCAACATCTTCAGCTCTGCCACTTCTAGTTCTGTCTCATGTCTTTTTGTCAGTTCCGCTGTCTCAAAACCATACAACATAGCTAGTGTCACTACTCTCTTGTAAACTTTTCCTTTGACTTTTGCTGCCACCCTTTTGTCACAAATCACTCCGTAAACAGTTATTCATCCACTCCATCTTGCATGAACTCTCTTCTGCACCTCTTGACCACAATTATAATTTTTTTCTAGACACTTGACCCTAAGTACTTGAAGTCCTTCACTACTGTGACCTCCACTCCTTGTAGCCTCAATTGTCCACATGACACACACCCACACAATGATGTCCTTTGTTCTTCATACATGTCCTGTACCAGTATAATATGCCCTGCTGTCCTTAGCACCTTGTCAGATGTTTTTTTCTGAATCCACAAAGAAACAATGACATTCTTTCTCACCCTCTCTGTTCTCCATAAGCATCCCCAAATCAGAAATAGCATAATTGGTGTTCTATCTTGGCATTAAACCATACTTCTGATCAAATATCACCTCTTTAGCTTCCAGAACTCCCTCCCAGAGCTTCATCATGCAATACATCAACTTAATTCTCTTGTAGTTGCTACAACAACTACAGGAGACATCATCCTTGTTCCTAAAAATGGGATCAAGCACAGTTCTCTGTTCATCAGAGATTTTCTCACTCTCATAAATGCTATTGAATAATCAGTCAAAAACCTCACCACCATCTCTTCTGGACATTTCCATACTTGTGCTGGTATAACATCAGGTTCCACTGTCTTCTCCTTTGACTTCAATGCTTTCCAAACTTCATCCCCACTAGTATTTCAGATCTTCTGGTCCACAGGTTCAGTGATCTCTACTCTTCTTTTTCTTTCATTCTCTTCTTTCATTAGCTCCTCAAATTACTCCTTCCATCTTCCGATTATGCTCTCCTCACTTGATAGGACATTACCATTTTTATCTTTAACAAGCCTAACCTGCTGCACATCCTTTTCAGCCTGATCCATCCCTCTGTCTTACCATATGATACAAGTCCTGTCCCTCCTCACTATTAACTGTTGTTAGAGCAAAGAACAGCATAGATGAACTTGTCATTCAGTTGACTCCCTCTGGTTTTTATTTATTTATTATTTTATGACAGATCTTTTTTCTCCAGCATGCCCACTGACAAGGCTCCTTCATCCATAGTCTCTGGGGTGGGGGTGGGGGGTTTATTTTTGGAGCTGTGCTTGAATCGGGGTTTTTAAAGCTGACTCAGCATTAGCAACTTGGACCAATTCTTCTCTTCTGTGTGTTAAGGGATGGAAGCTTTGGATTCCTCTCGCAGAAAACATCATTGTTGCCGGTGGAGAATTTTTTCACGTTGTCTATTGTACGGGCAGATTGGCATACATCTCTTTATTCTCACCTTCTCTCCTTTGAAACCACGATCTCCTGCTCGGCCTGGCATTCCCTACAAAACACAACAGATGAGCAGAAATACTAAAAATAAAAAAAAATCCCTTCTGTTTAACTTTTCAGAAAGTGTCAGCCATCTGGAAATTCTTACCTGTTTTCCCTCAGGGCCGATAGGACCAGATGGGCCCTGAAAGCCAGAGTATAAAATTTAATTACTCTCTTATTTTTGCCATAAAATGTACTTTGATCAAAGAAAAATGCTGACAATCATTTAGCACTCACCGCTGGGCCCTTTGGCCCACTGAAGCCTGGTAATCCTGGGGTGCCAGGTTCTCCTTTGTCTCCTCTGAGACCCTGTATGACAGCAGAGACATGGCTGTCCATCACATGGTTCATGTGTGGAGCACTGTAATCACATCCTACAAGCACCACGCTCGTTAGCGAGGATTCAGCAAGATTATCTCTCAGCTGCATTTACAGCCCAGCATGCAGCTGTGGCCTGGATATAAAAACATCTAAAACAGGTTTTTTGGGGGTGGGGTGGGGGCCTGCAGAGATTAAAATTCATCCTCACAAGTGACATGTGGGGCTGAGGATGAACTCAAACCACAGAGACACTACTGACACCCACAGGAGGAAAATTTTAATAAATGAAACAACTTTTTTTTTCAAATGTTTATTTTTAAAACATTTTTTCTTCCTCATAATTCCCTTCTTTGTGTTGAGCTTGAACCTTTGATAAGAGTCAGGATCTGATGTTGTCTCTGATAACAACTAAATCATTTCCCTCTGTAACCTCCGGGCCCCCCCCCCCCCCCAGAGGATTCCTGGTCCACTGCTCCTCCTGCAGACCGATAGCATCAACTCCAACCTGCTCGTTGGCTGCAAATAATCCGCCCTGCACTTACAGCAATGAAGTTCTTGGCTTCCCTCTGCCCTGAGTCAATGTCTGCTGCATGATGCAAACCAAACATCACACATTTACAAATGAAGGATTGGTCACTGTTGAAGGGGGGATTAGTTTCCATTTGTTGAAACAAAAAGGACAAACTTGTCACCTACACATTTTCATTATAAAAACATACTTCATAAATTGAAATTACAGTTAGAGGCTATTTTATCCAATGAAGTAGAGAAAAATGTTGTCAAAAACAAATTAAACAAAACCAAAACTGATATGCAGTTACTGTATGTCACTGTTGTGTCCTGACAGAAACTGTCCACAGATCTAAGTCCTAAAGAAAGTGATGGTCTCCCATCAGTCTGAGGATCGTTATTCTGAACATCCACCAGAACCTGACACCGTGCCTTTTTTTTTACTTCACTTCTAGTTTTTGTCCTTGTCCAAACTTTAAAACCTAAAAATCAACGCGTTTCACTAAATAAAAGCATAACAGTAAATGTTGTGCTGCAGTTAAGTCACGTTTAAGTTAATGTGAGAGCAGATTTATACAGAAACATGACTCACTGGGGTTCCGGGCAGACCTGACTTCCCAGACGGTCCTGGTTCACCTGCTTTACCCTGAAATGTAAAACCAAAATCAGATGCTGGTGTGAGGAGGACAACGGTAGAAATGACTGCAGGTCTGCTTCTTGTCCTTATCTGTCTGCTGCCTTTGTGTCACAACTACCACAGTAATAACTCACAGGTTCTCCTCTTGGACCAAGAAGTCCTTCTGGGCCTGGCGGTCCCTTAGCACCCTGCAAATACAAACAGCAGTTTTTCTTGTTGACATCACTGCATCTTTATTATATCATTTCTTTTTGGAGACAGGCAAACTGTGTAAAACATCAAGTTTCCACGGTGGACATTTTTTAGACTTGTCTCCTGAGGACATCCTGGCTTGCCAAGTGTTGAGAGGTGTTACTGTTACTCACTGTAAATGTGAGAGACTTTTTCCACAGTGTCAAACATGTTAGTGCTTTTAAGATCCTGGGGTGAAACTTTGTTCTGTTCAAAGCCGGACAATTGAAGCAATTGAGCCATTAACAAATGTTTTTTATTTTATTTTTTTTTATACATCTTCTTTTAGCTGCTCCCTTCCCCAGGGGTTATCACAGCAAACTAACTCGCATGAAGACTTGGCAACAGTTTTTCTGCTGGACGCCCTTCATTCACTTTTTCTCACCCATATTTTTTATATCAGCCTGGGGAGTTGAACTAACAATTTTCCGATCACCTTCTTTAACCGCTGCACCACCACTGAACCATTAACAAATGTATGATGCAGAAAATCCTTTATGACAGACGATCGGCCAGACAGATGGATAAACTGAAGGTATTTTCAGTTCCTCCTCTTTGCTCCATGGAAGGGGACAAGTAATGCAGTCCTCTTTGTTTACATGGAGGCGTGAGACTTAAAACTAGTTTTGGCACTAGTATCCCTAACTGGAGCCAAATTAACTATACAGTATATTCTTTGGACAGAGTTGTATTTTGACACAGAAGTTCTCCTGTAATAGAAACCATTTGAGGTTACAGCCCTGAAAGGCCATGTCTAAAACTCACACCTGTTAAAAACTGGTTTAAAGCTTCATTTTCAAAGTGTACTCCAGCAAATAAGATGATAAATGTGGAGGCAGCTGCTAAGGTGGATATAAAATGTACTGAGCGAGTATGATTTGTGTAGAGGTGAGCAATGAAATATAGTTCATGGCCTAGAAAACAGTTTTACATTTTATAGCAGCACTGCGGCTCAGTGGTTAGCACTGTGGCCTCACAGCAAGAAGGTCAGGGTTCAATCCCTGGTTGGACCCAGGTCTTTCTGTGTGGACTTTGCATGTTCTTCTCGTGCTTACATGGATTTTCTCTGGGTGCTCCAGTTTCCTCCCACAGAATAAAAACATGCATGCTAGGCTGCTTTCAGGCCCCGGCCTCCCTTACTAAAGACATCTGTGGTCTCAGTGGGGTTTGCCTGGTTCAATAAAGGTTAATAATAAATAAATGCACACCAGCTGCAGTTGTACAAACTGAGCATCACCTGGACACAAACATCAAGACTGCAACTGAAGGTTCGACTCTTTTCTCACAAATAAGGTGGGAGGAGGATGGAAACACCCCCCCCCCCATGCAAATCACCAATATGACCTTCAAAATATACAAATATAGGTTATAGTTTTATTTGTCCAAGAATGTACAATTAATACGTAACTAGTTTAAGACTTTTCATATTAATGGCAATAATTCTATTAAATCCATCAAGTTTATGTAAAGTTACAGTAACATCCAACCCATCTAAACTTAAAACATCATTAAAATGACGTTTTGTTAAAGTTCTAATGTAGACATGAATAAATTTATTAAATGGGAGGCACACCTCATTTCCAGGTTTGCCATCACGTCCAGGTGACCCAGGTTTTCCATCTTCTCCCTGTGTGAAAACAAGAAAATATTGTGAACTAATTATAAATCAAAACTTCAGCTTGATTTAAACCAAAAATTTGCAGCTAATTTGAAATAAGTAGTTCAAGCATGAGGGAGAAATGTTGATTCATCTGGCTCTTTAACATGATGCCTGCATAAAAACAGCTCATATGAGTAATAGCTTGTTAAGCAAGGAACAGTTTTTATGATGTAACCTTTTTTTGGGATACAATTTACAAAATATTCTTCAAACAACTGCCACATAGTGAAAAATGGAGCAGATTACACCAACATCAAAACCTTTGTTGTTCTTCTTTTTTCTTGTTATACGAGGAAAACTGAATAATAAATTTTAATAAGTTAGTAGGTCACTTGCAACCTGTTCAAGGTGTCCCCTGACTCTCACACAGTGACTGATGGACATGGGCACCAGTGACCCCCGTGACCCCAAAAGGAAGAAGCGGGTAAAAGATTAGGGATGGATGGAGGGTTTTTTTTTTTTTTTAGCTTTTATTGCATTTGTATTACTGTTTATGTAACTCCACATTCAGAACGTAGTTTTAGTCCAACATGTTAAAATTTTAAATCCAATGTATCTATATATGATTATATAACGATGTTTCTAAACTGTAAATGCCCTACAACACATCAACGTACAGGGGTGTGGCACAATGGTGCCAGTGTGTTTGGCGTCTTTTCTACCACTCTCTATTTTTCTTTTTTAAATTATTATTGTTTCTACGCTTTTCTGATGTAGACTCTCTACTGGTGTATGATCGCCAAACCCTTTTGGGGCTTCGTCTGCCTACTGCTAAAATTTTATATCGTTGTCATGAAAAGCACAATTCTTTGCCCCCGCTGTTGGCCCGAGTTCCATCTTACCTGTGTCGGGCATCACACCCCCCTCACTGGAGAAGACGTCACCAGCATCAAGGTAAATAAACGCGGTGGGCTCTTAGTGAGGCTGAGGACTGTTTTGGCAAAATCGTCGGGAGTATTCCTGTCCCAGCTTGGATCAGTTCCTGGTCTGTATGCTTCACAGCGCTCCTTGGACCCTGTTGATTTCTGGCTGGTACCTGTTGTTGACTCGGATCAACGCTTCTTTCCCCCACATCTGCGCTGGCGAGGTGCCAACCTTGGAAATCTGCAACACCTTGCATGGATTATTCCTTCTACTACTTCACCAGACCCAGTTCCCATCAGGATGGGTCTGGTAAACACAAGATCTGCTGTAAACAAAACTTTTGTCCTGAAGGATTTTTATTCATCCAAGGGTTTGACTTTCTCTCCGTGACTGAGACTTGGATTTCTCTGGGTGAGTCCAGTGTTTTTTCAGAACTATTACCCCATGGCTGCTCATATTTTAATACCCCAAGGTCCTCAGGTCGTGGAGGAGGTTTGGCGATTATTTATAAGTCAAGTGTTGACTGTAAGCAGCTGCCCCTCCCGACTGCGTTTTCGACCTTTGAACTGAGCATGTTCGAGTTGGGCTGCGCTCCTCTGCTTCTATGCGCCGTCATCTACCGGCCTCCTAAGTATAATAAGGACTTCATACGGGACTTTTCTGATTTCTTGGGTGATTTCAT
>JARVGS010000736.1:1305118-1318927 GCA_031762315.1 Hypsolebias antenori
CTTACGGCGCCGCCCCCAGTGACGTCATCACACCTTACGTTGTATTTTTTACGCAGCATTTTATGTTTTTTTTTTTTTTTTCAATTTTTTTGAGGGTATTTTGTTAGCTAACTGCTTGGAATCACATTAAAACGGTGTTCTAAGTATGCTGTTGTTGTTTTACATTGAAAAAAACGTGTTTAAAAAGACGTTATGGCTGCTGTGTGGCCGGCGCTCCGAGTTACGGCAAAATCGAGTTGCAAACAGTCCTTACGTCTGGAACCCGTTCGTAAGTCGGGGACTGCCTGTACTTTATTGTGCCCAAGAGGAAATTTATCTTTGACATTATGCACTAAACAAAGCTTATAGTGCACGAGTCCGGGTCACCAGCAGAGCAGCACCCAATCAGCTGAGTCATCTGTCAGCTGACAATCAGTTGACAAAGAGCAGACAATCATAGTTGACAATTGTTGAAAAACTGCGAAAGAGCAAGTCCACGAAAGTCAAACCGCAAAGTAGTGAGGGACTATTGTATTGGACAATTTGGAAATGTACTGTATAATATCTGTGTAATTTCACTAAAATTAGAAACTTCTTTCCAAAAAATATGCAGAAAAACTGCTTCATGCATTTGTCACATCTAGACTGGATTATTGCAATGGTTTGTTATCTGTCCAGATGACCTGACTGAAAATTGTTGGATTGTATACCTTGATTATTGAGCATGGACTTTGTTGGTTTTGAACCAGTTTGACATGACTGACGACGAGAGAGAGGGTTGGCACTGGAGGAGGGGGTGTGCCAAAGAGACCATCTTAGCACCAACATAACTAGTTTGTTCCGCATTGGAGTAAACTGTTGGGGGGAGAATCAGTTTTGTGTTGTGTGATTCCTTGACTGATGAAGTCTTCTGGATGGAAGGTGAAATGTTTCAGCACAAAATTAAAAAAAGAAACTGTCCAGATGATCTGACTGAAATTTGATGGATTGCATACCTGAATTATTGAGCATGGATTTTGTTGATTTATTATCTGGGTGTCCAAGTTCTTCTTTAAAAAGTCTTCAGTTAATCCAAAATGCTGCTGCCAGAGTCTTAACTGGAGTTAGTAGGAGAGATCATCTCTCTCCTGTTTTAGCTTCTCTCTATTGGCTCCGTCAAGTCCAGAATATCACTCAAAATCTTACTTCTAACCTACAAAGCTCTCAACAACTTAACTCCATCTTATATTACAGATCTTATTGTTCCACATTTTCCTAAAAGAGCACTTTTCTCTCAAGTTGCAGGCTTATTTGTGGTTCCTAGAGTTTCCAAAAGCAGAATGGGAGGCAGATTTTCAGTTATCAGGCTCCTCTCTTGTGGAACCAACTTCCATTTTCTGTCCGTGAGGCTGACACATTGTCCAGTTTTAAGACTTTCCTTTTTGATAAATCCTGTAGTTAGACTTAGACTGCTGGAGGACAAACTGACCACATTTTTTCACCATTCTGCTGTACTCACTCTGTTCACCCTGTTTTACTTGTAATTTTTTTTTCTATCCTTAATGTGTTTTTGTCTTTCAGGTACACCTGGACCTACATCTGGACCTGCCATTCTGTTTTCATTTGCCTCTCCTTCCTGTTCCTCTCAAACCAGCCGGTCAAAGCAGATGACCACTTGTCCTGAGCCTGGTTCTGCTGGAGGTTCCGTCTTTTTAAAAGGGAGTTTTTCCTTCCCACTGCTGCCATTGTGCTTGCTCAGGATGAGAGACTGTGACAAAATGAAGGTTCAACAAGTCTGCTGCTTCCTTACATAGAGAACTTTACTAATTGGCTTTTCTATGTATTTGAATGTTCCTGTAAAGTGCCCTGAGACAACTTTGCTGTGATATGGTGCTATAAATATGGTGATATGGTGCTATAAACTGAATTGAAACATTTAAATGAAATATCCTTAAAATGACTGTATAGTTTTGCTCCCCCATTTGTTTTATTTGCACTCTTGGTTTCTCACAGCAGATTCTGAATAAAGTAGATTTGGTTGCATTAGAAAAGCCATTTGTGAAGTGTCTACACAAAAAAAAAAACTTTGACAAGTTGTCTTTGTGAGTCCTCCCTGGATGTGTAATTTTCTACACAGCCTCAACAAACCAGAGCTCAAGCAGAACCCCTGGAGCTTCAAAGAAACTTCCTCCCTGCTTGAATTCTGTAGATAATTTGTGCCATGATGTTTTTATAACGAGGCAAGGGACTATGGTTTTCCTTCATGAATTCGATATTAACAACACACTTGGAGGAGGAACATTGTGGTACCTGCTAGATACATTTGAAGATATGAGGGGGTTGAGCGCTGAAGTCTTATCAGAAGGACAGAGACAGAGTTGGAGAGAATATATCACTCAGGCATGTGATCACTGGGCTGTTTACATGGGTGAATCCAGCTGTGGTTCCATGACTTGGGTGTCAGAGTTTGTTTCTCAAAGATCCTTAACACAGCCAGCAGAACATACCCGAGCAAATCCCCATGAATTGCCCCAGCGTGCCAACATTAATCTGAGGCAGGGGTGACCATGCACAGTCTAAATTGAGCCCTTAGAGACCGTTCACCCAGAGAGAAAGCGTTGTTAGTGAGCTGCAGAGACCAAAAAGGTACAGTGAACTCCTAGTCCAACAGCTCGTGCTGCTGGAGATGAGATAAGGGCTATCAGCCGCTTGGCTCCACTGAGGGAAAGTGCTGTATTTTAGCGCTCAGTGGTATTAGCAGACAGACACAGAGACCTAAATTTGAGCTACAAGGCACGCTTCAAAGGCTTTTCTTGAGCCAGCATAAGTAGATTGCCAATAGAAAATGGCCTAAAGACACTTGGCACTGATGCAGTCGTCTGTGCCAAAACAACACCCATTGTTTCAATCCCTGTTGTAAAGATAATTTATCACTGTGGAGCTATTTCTGTTGGCTTCTCCGTAAGTTAAAAATATTTTCATACTTATCTAGCTTTGCTTTGTTTTGTTCTTCGTCTGAATTTAAATGAGAAAATCTACAAACGTTAGCTTTTGATTGACTTTACCTCAAACATGAGTAATTTCACTTCAGTTAACGTTATTGTTTCAACCTCAGTAACTTTTTTTTCAGCACTACTGTTGCTTTCAGGGGAGCCAGTGATTGCTAATCATTTGCATTTGCATATGAAGATAAGTCTAATATGCTTCCTGGCTAATCCCCTCCCTCTAAGTACTGGATAACAGACCGTTTTTAGCTTTTAATCCATTAATGAAATTTGTTTGCTCATTGACTTGAATCATCACCATAATTATGGGGACAAATTTATCATTTCAAGCCATTTGAAATAATGTGTTTTTATGTGGCTTTTGCATATATGAAATAATAACCATGATGTGTCATTAATTGATATGATTTTCCATAGTCATTAAAGACCAAATCACACATTCATTGGTGCCTAAATGAGATCTGGAGAGTTGGGGGCGACAATGTTAATGACGGTGAAGTCACTGAACTTGGATGCAAGTTCTTGTAAAACAAAAAATGCTGCTTGAATATTTTAGCCAGTGAACACTTTATGAAAAAAATGGAGACACATCAAATGCACTGAAACAAAAACAGTCATTTCATAATTTATGTAGCTGGAGAGACAATTAAAAATATCTCAGCTATATAGAGAGAATAGCAAAGGTTGATGGGAATTACTAATTAAAATGACTGTCTGTACATCCCCTGACACCTTTAAATGCATGCAGTTTAAATGGTCAGGACTCCATGCTTGTTGCCTCGTGTAGTGTCTAATGTAAGTAATGATAGCATACAGCTTTATTTATAAAGCACTTAAAAACAGCAATGAGGCCAACCAAAGTGCTTTACAGTAAAAATAAAACAAGCAAAGAACATAACATAAAATACATAGATCCAAAAAGGTAAAGATAAGGACTTAAAGGCTAACATTGTAGAATATAGACAAGTTAAAATCAACATACACAGTGTCAGAGCTAAGGAACAAAAGTGTTTTTAAATGAGCCTTAAAAACAGTGAGAGAGGGAGCCTTCCTGACACGCTGTGGTAACTCATTTCACAGTCTTGAACCATAGCATACCATTTTATTTATAGAGCACTTAAAACAGCAACAAGGCCAACCAAAGTGCTGTGAAACCTGCAACAGAGAAGGTCCTGTCACCTCTGAGCTTAAAACGAGTTCCTGGAACCAATAGAAGCATCTGGTCTTTTGACCTCAGAGAGCACTGTGGCTGCAGTTGATCAGTGAGATAGAAGGGGGCAGAACTGTTCAGAGATGTAAAAAAAACATACAGTGGGATTTGAAAATGAGTTTGAAAGTGAACCGGGAGCCAGTGCAGGGAGGCCAGAACTGGTGTAATGTGCCCTATTTTGCCTGAACCCGTTAAAAATCTGGCTGCAGCATTTTGAACAAGTTGCAATTGCGCAGTGGAGGTCTGACTGATTCAAAAAGAAGTGCATTGCAGTAAGCAAACCTGGAGGTTATGAATGCATGTATTACTGTCTCGATTACTTTTGGACAGTATGACTTCAATATAGACAGTCGCCTCAACTGCAAAAAAAAAAAAAACACCACCAACAACAAAAAAAAATACAGGATACAATGATGCATACCTGTTGAGATGCCTTTAAATAACCCTTTAAATATTGCAAAATATATTGTTTTTTTGTTATTATTGACATATCACCCTCGTTGCCAACCAATCACTGATAAATGGCAACATTTTGGAAGCTCACAACATTTAATTTGCATTAAGTGGATTTAAAAAAAAACATTTGCAGTGTAAGTATTCTGTTTTAAGATGTAAGGGTTTGGTAATTTAAAAGAATGGTATAGCTGTGGATCACAAACACAAAGGTAGTCAGGGCACAGAAACCGCTGTCAGCTCTCATCACTCCAAAAGACCCCGAGGGCCAGAGTGTGCATCTGAGTGAGGTGCTTACTTTGTGTTCCTTGGTCCTGATAGCCACCCTTGAGGCACTTCTCTTTCAGAGATGTGCTCGCCGCTATTTTCAGCCTGTCCATATGTGAGTGCTGGACCTATCAAGAAGCACTAGATTGGAAAACCTAGTGAGCATCAAATCTAAGGTTCCACAAGCGTTTCCCCTCCACCTATTAAAAAACTGACCAGCCAACAGCATTTCTAGTTAATGAAGAGTGTCCACTGCGATGACCCCTGGGGAAACCAAACGCAGATACAACTAAAAGTCTCATCCTGTGTCTGAGTCTGCATCAAGATGTTCATGTCAAATCCTCAAAGGAACATTAAAAAAGCAGGTTGTTATACTCATGCTGGAGAAAATATACAATCTATCAGTTAATCTTTCAAATTCCAGGTTAATTTACAGGACCTGTATTTGTTTACACAATAACAGCTGTTCTGTTTTTTTTTCCCTTTCAATCACCTACTGGGATGATAATGCTGCTGAATGATTAACATTCTGAGTGTTTCTGTATGACTGGAACAAGTTCAGAATCCTTGAACCAGAAATTCAAAGCTATCAGGTGTTGCTAATGCGTTTCCAATTTCTATCCCCATCCTCCTCATGTAACCTGCTGCGAAACGGCATCAATATTACAGCGGGCAGCTTTTTTTTTTTTTGCCACAGCCCCGCCTGTAAGCATACAAGACAGCTTTCACATTTGATTATGACCCCTTATAAGCAGCAACCGATGCATCTTTCCAACTCCTGCCCCTAAACATTGCTTAGGGCTACAGAGGCGTTCATACGGCCTCCATCTCTCCATGTCAGAGTGGCAGAAGGGTAATTACTGATGACAGAACTGCCTGTCCGAGTAGCTTTCTCAGCTCTGTGTGTTTGTATGCTTTTTTAGTGTGGCTATCTGAGTGGCCGCTGTGTATATATTTTCAAAATGAGCCTCGGGTCTATTGCCTCTCGCCCAGCCCTTCCTTCTCATCATTTGGTGACCTCCTGCCATTCACCTGGGACTGGAAGGACCGATGATGAGCTTCTTGTCCCAAAGCTGCCTGCAGGGAACTTCGAGTTGCGATGGTGTCACGCGACCCATGCAGCCATCTGAGAATCGAGCGGCTGACATGCAGTCAAAGCAGCAGGCTCTTTGTAGCACTTGGGTGTGTGCCTGTGTGTGTTTGTGCTCACGTCAAATATGAAACATGAATGACTGAGGTGGCCAGTGTCACTAGGGACCCCTCTCATTCTTCCGGCTTTGAAATCGCACAGAAGCACAGTGTCACACACGCACGCTCAAACGTATTGGCATTTGTAAGCACGCCGGAGATAAGAGCGCTTATCCTTCCCCTCTCTTCCATTCCGTCCAATCTTCCCGCTGCACATGCCTTTTTGGATTGACTGTGGAGCGAGCTTTTATTTAGGACAAAATCTGTCTGTGTCACTCCTAAATCTTTCTTTTGGATCTGACAGTGGCATAAATGAATCTCGAACAAAGACTTTGTCTGCCTTTTGAAGGCTTTTTTATCCCCTTCACTCAGTCCTGACTCTCACTATCACACAATATGAATGTTGAATAAGAATGCAGAAAACAAGAAACACCAGCGTGCTGTATCAGGTTGCTTTCGTGTGCTGGGAAGTTTTTATTTATTTACTGTATAATTCTTGTAGAAACATCCTTCTAGATGAAACTATGAGCAGCATGAATCATCTTACTAGTGCAGATGCATCTAAAAAAGTAAGACTATGATTTTTTTTTGTCATTTCAGAAACTGAAACATAGAGTGAAATACTTTGTATTTCAAACCTTTATTTTGTGGCATTTTGATGATTATGGCTTACAAGTAATGGCAAACCATCCATCCATTATCTTTTAACTGCTTCTTCCATTTTGGGTCACGGGGGTCGCCGGTGCCCATGTCCAGAAATCACTGTGTGAGGGGCGGGGGACACCCTGGACAGGTCTCCAGTCCATCACAGGGACACATAGAGACAAACGAGACAAAAAAAACTTAATTTTCATTTTTATTTTCTCTCTCTCTGTCTCTCTGTCTCTCTGTCTCTATGTCTCTCTCTCTCTCGCTCTCTCTCTCTGTCTCTCTGTCTCTCTGTCTCTATGTCTCTCTCTCTCTCTGTCTCTGTCTCTGTCTGTCTGTCTCTCTCTCTATGTCTCTCTCTCTCTCTCTCTCTCTCTCTCTCTCTGTCTCTCTGTCTCTATGTCTCTCTCTCTCTCTCTCTCTCTCTGTCTCTGTCTCTCTCTCTCTCTGTCTCTCTCTCTCTCTCTCTCTCTCTGTCTCTGTCTCTCTGTCTCTCTGTCTCTCTCTCTCTGTCTCTCTGTCTCTCTCTCTCTGTCTCTCTGTATCTGTCCTACAGACAATTTAGAGTTACCATCAGTGTAACATGCATGTTTTTGGTCTGTGGGAGGAAACTGGAGGACCTGGAGAAAACTCACAGCACGGTGAGAACATACAAATTCCATCCAGAAAGGCCCGGGATTTGACCTGGCGACCTTCTCTCTGAGAGGCGGCAGCTCTACCAACTTTGTGCACATGTATTTGACAAATTGTCAAAATTGCACAGTATTGTGCAGAATATTCCTTCTTGTGCCATTTGAAATTTGTACCTTTCAAGCATTTGTGAAACTTGTGGTATGTTTGTGTAACCTTTTGCCTTTTGTACAAATATAAATCTTGTACTCTTGTGTGACTACTGTTTGAGACTATCTTTATACATACGGATGTATTGTTATATGTTAGTGTGAGTCTAATCGGATCTTCTCATCCTGAACATTTCATTGTTCTGTTGACATTGTGTTAACCTGCTGACAAATAAACAACATAACATAACGTGCTATTTCTATGGCTTGCTACGTTCTATTGCAGAAATGTGTAGTGGCTCGTAGAAGTAGTTGTTTGGAGATGTTTTGCGTCTCATCCGAGGACCTCGGCTCAGACTTAGAGCGTGACCCTCAAAACTTTTAAACTGTACTCACATGCAAATCAACCTGCCCCTCCTCCTGAGGGGTGTTTACATTATATTTTAAATAGCCCTCACAAGCAGAAAATATGATGTCACACACAGCATGTTGTGTTTACAAAAGTAAAATAGACAATACAACAGTATATGTACGTATATGATATATGTACACAATATTTACAACACGTCAGCAGGTGTGCATGAATCCTGAAGCTGTAGCGGAGAATAAAGCTCTAATTTTAACGAAAGCTTTTTGTGGAGCAGTGGCTGATATCTCTGTGTGGATGCCGTTTACCTTGGGTCTTTCACTTCCTGCCTACTCCGCTGCAGAACTGTGCCGTCTGTCACACTTTAATGATGAAAAGCCAGATGTCAGATGAGTCCGATTCATTTAGGACCACATACGAAGGTGACCTGGGTCTGAGTGGAAAAGATCAAATGTTCCAGTCCAGCTGGGCCTTTGTCAGCCTGGTCCACAGGAGACAGCTTTTGTTCACATGCACGAAGGTTGGATTGAAAGCTGTGTTTTAGTTCTGAAAAGTTCAGGCTCAGCACATGAGGGTTAGAATTTAGCCACGTTACCATGCAAACATTTGTCATGTCCAAAATGACATTCTTCCTGCACACAGTCATCATTTCAGATGTTCTAAGCATCATTTTTTCCTAGAATTAAAAATGATGTCATGTTTTCAGTTACATGTATTGGGTTATTGACATGATCTTTAATAAATCTGGAACAACAAAAATATGTTATGATTAGTATAATTGTCTTTGGGGTATTAATTAATCATACTGTAACTTAACAAGCTTTTCACACACCAGTAATTAAAATACTGACTATGACAACAATGTTACTACTAATACTCAAATATCTATTAATATTCTTTGTGTGATTTAACATGAAACAGGATTAAAAAAAAACATGATTTTAACTCAACTTGAAATGTAAACCGTGAGTGTTTAAGAGTTTTTTGTCAGATTTCTACAGTGCAGACATTAACACGGCAGGTTTAGTCAGGTTCAGGTCATTGATTTCAGCATGTTCATGTCATTGCACCTCACTTGTCCATCTGTCTCAGTCTGTCCTCAGGATGTCCCAGTCTTTACCCAGCTCCCCCCTGTCTGAACCATACCACCCCACTCTGACCCCCACCCAGACTCTGTCACCATTCAGTCTGGACCAGACCATCTTCAGCCTGCAGGGGGACAGCAGGTGGGACATAGTTATCTCTTTGTTTGTTTGTTTGTTTACCCGTGTGTTTTGGGCAGTGCTGTGCAGCATGCAGGCTCATGGTGATCCCTCGGTTCCAGCAGGAAGTTCCAAAGAACTCCTTGGATGGCTCACAGGTTTGGACAGCTCTCTGGCCTTCCAGGGAGGTGTCAGATGGCACAACCTGGCAACGTAGAACTGTACTCAACATGTTTAGCAAGAAAGTGGGCAGCTGCTCCTGTCACTAAAGAGCTGCTGCTTTCACCAACTTGGCTTATGGACTGATCTAGAGCAAAGGCCACAGTTCTGGAGGGGGTACCATACTAGGTGCATCATTGAGCAGGTATATCTGTGCTGTTGCTGCTCAAAACTGGGCATAAACTTTAGGTTAGCTTGAAAAAAATTAGACCTGCAATCCCAGAGTGCTGCTTTCTCACAGGGGCTGTGGTGGTATAGTGGAGCCTGTCCCAGTGCAGGCGCTGGTGCTGCCTGGACACATTCTCCACACATCAGGGTTGATTTTAAGATTCTTTTAGTGGTTTTTAAATGTCTCAATGGTCATGCACCATCTTATCTTGAAGAGCTGCTATTATTACCCTTTGAACCCCCACAGACCCTAAGGTCCTCTGGCACTGGACTACTAACAGTTCCAGTAGTCAGAACTCACACTTACGGCGAGGCTTCTTTCCAGTACTATGGCCCCGTCTGTGGAACAGTCTGCTGGAGAACCTGAGGGCTGCAGAGAATCTTGTTGTTTTTAAGAGCAGGCTCAGGACCATCTTTTTAACTTGAACTGGATCATCTCTGCTCAGTTTGTACATTTTCCATTCAGTTGTGTGTCAGGTGGGGGAGGGGAAGATATTGTTTGTGTTTATCTTGTGAGTTTGTTGTTTATAATTCTGTACAGCACTTTGAGCTGCTTTTAGTATGAAGAGTGCTTTATAAATAAAATTGATTGATTGATTGATTACTCCACTCAAATAGTGAGCATGCATGACCTTCTCTTTGCTGATTTCAGAACTATGCAGTGAGTGTGTGGGGAACAAGTGATGTGATGTACACAGTTTGTTTTCCATGGGAACATGAGAATGAACCTCCAGGTCATGGACATTAACACAAATAACCTTCAGGAGTATTATTATTATTCTTATCACTGATAAATGTAACCAGTGAGCCCTCTGTATGGTTCACTTCTTACTGTGTAGGAAGCCTAGTTTTCAACACCCCCACCACCACCACCCTCGCCTTTTTGTTGTTAAACCTGGGTCAGCACCTGTAAGCACCTTCCAGGACAATGATGAGGGAGGAGGCTGGGTCTTGAACCATCAGGGAGTGTTGGTTAGTGTGTGAGTTTCAGTGGTAGAAACTGAGCTGAAACAATCACACTCTTGACTGAATGAATGAGGTTCTGTCCGTGCGTGGGCGGGAACAGAATGTGAGGGCAGCTGTCTTATTGGCTGGCATGCTGTGTAGGTGGGAGCTGGAATGAGACATCAGCCAATCAGAGAGCAGAATGAGGACGTGTGAGACTGAGTCAACATGAAAACCAGATGTCTCGAGCAGGTTCAGACTGAAGTCAGCATCTGGGTTACCAGGGTGGACTAACTGTACCTGAACTAGAATCAGTCAACCACAGAAGACTGGAGGAACAGCTGGAAGATGTCCTCCTGACTGAGGACAAGAGTTGACGAGGACATCAACTAGGGATATTAAGGACGTGACACCTCTCAGTCTGCTTCTTACCTACCAGTCTGAAAGTCCTGCTTTGATCTGATTGGACAACCATGCTCTAAGGTGCAAGGTGATTGGTCAGCCTGGAGCTGAGCTATGATTGGACAGTCTTGTCTGGAACATGTGTGAAGATGTTTGTTGGTGTGAAGAAGAAGAAGAAGCAGTCATCATCTCAGCTCACTGACTCAGCCCCTCCACCTCATCCTCCTCAGCGCCGTCCTCCTTCGACCCCGCCCCTCCCTCTTAGATCCCTGCAGCTTTCTGCTAAGCAACCACAGACACCTGTTGTGCTGAGAGAGCGAATAAAGGTCAATGGTTATGGCTTAGGTTTCAGAGAGTCCTGGCCTGGCACTGCGACAAGATTGCCTCAAAGATCTCTGACTCCACCTTCCAGAGTTCAGCCAATCACGGAGGCCAACCAACCACGCCCGGGTGTCGTCTCGTTAACCCCTCCTCCGCCAAAATCCCGGAATCCTCTGCTCTCTGCCGCCTCTCCTTGGTCAGTTCCTACTGTAGCTCCACCTACTGGGCGGGGCTCAGAATCTACCATGATGTCTCTGCTGCTGTTCTGCCACAGGTAACCATAGTAACAGGTGTTCACCAGTAGGAGAACAGGTCAGATCAAGAAGTTTCTAAACACTGTTGGCCATTTAATGAGAATTAGTCATAAATTTGTTCATGCCTTTTTATTGAAAAAGAAAGAAAAAAGTTACTTATTCTGACAAAATAAATAAGAAAAATATACTAAAGATCAGCTAATAAAAATCCAGAATTGTTTTTAAACTTTGGTTTGAAAATTTTATTTTAAAATAACTGTCCAAAAAGTATTATACAGGTAGTTTTACGAACGAGTTCCGTTCCTACGCACCATTCGTAACCCGATTTTAACGTAAGTCGGAACTCATCACACGTGGCGTTCGTAAGTCCGGGGTTTTGCCGTAAGTCGGAAAATGCACGGTAAACGGCATTTTAAACACGTTTTTTTCAACGTAACACAACACCAGCGTACATTCTGTACCTTAAACATGTACAGTACTGTATTTCCAAGCAGTTAGCTAACACAGTACCCTCAAAAAACACATAGAATACTGCACAGTATGTTTCATAATGAGTCAATGGGAGGTGTGATGACGTCACTGGGAGGCGTTCGTAAGTCCGAGTTGCCGTATGTTGGGGGTGACGTAACTTGAGGACTACCTGTACATGGTTTAAACCTTCTTCCCATGCTGTGAAAGTTAGTATAAAATGCATGGCATGTCTGAAAGCTGTAGAACCACCTGGAGTTGTGTTCGGTCTCTTCAAAAAGCTACCAGTCTAATCGATTACCAAAATAAGACAAGATTATTATGAATGTTCTGGGGACGTATTTGCACGTTTGAAGATGCTAAACATTGTTTCTTACGTCAGTTTATTTTTATTTGTCTTTAGGAATCGAGGTCTATATGACTGTAGTCGCAGACTCTAATAAAACACAATAAGACCACAACCTCATGTCCCTTTTGAGGCAAATTTTACAACAAAAACGTACAAAAACAAATGTTTAGATGTATCGAAATATATTTTTTTCCACGATTTTATATTTACTATTATAGTCTGAAGACATGACATGGAAACTCTTATTGGATCAAATCAAACATAAAAAAGTTATGAATGTTGCCTTTACTGGTCATCAAGAATGACTGCCAACAAAAAATGTACTTATAAAAAGAAAGTGAGGCACAGCTGCTAGCTATGTAATGGTGCTACACCAACATAGGGCTTTAATTGTGCATTCATGTTAAGTTAGTGTTGGTTTGACCTGCATGAGGTATCAATCAAATAGCAAAAGTGTCAGCTTTCTAACTGTGCGCTACAAAACCTGTTTCAAAAAGCACAGTTGTCAGATTTTTAATATAACTTATAGATTATCTACTAGACCAAAAGAAACATTTGATAGTTTGATTCAAGTTCAGTGTCAGGCAAAGCTTTGTATAATGGTTATGTTTTTCTTTTAATTTATGATTTGTCAAGTTATTGTTTTTCAGAGAAAATTGTTTCCTGGGAAATTGTTACAAAATATCATCAAATGAATAACAACTAAAATATTGCATCCTTGCAGCTCTAACAAATAGAATCAGCGAAGCTCAACCAAGGACGGAGTTTACAAATTAACCTTTGGCTGAACAAAGTGTGTACAAAGCAGCACTCTTTGAACATGCAACATTGTTTTTAAGGCTGTACTTGTCAAAAATAATTAATCTAGACTAAAAAGAAATTTACTATAATTAAAAAAATCTAATTTCATTTCTTGAATGAATGCATGTCGCTCATGACCTTCCATAGCCAAGTTTAAACAAGATCTTATTCGCACTCACACACTCTGAGGGTTCCCTGTATGACTTCCAGCTTCTATTACACCACATTTCAGCTTAATATCTGTAAAATAATGAAGTTTGATTAAGTTTCTGTTTGCTAAGGTTGATTAGTAGTGGCGGTCATCTTGAATTTAGTTAACCCCAACAGTTATTGACTGATGTACACCCAATTATTACTTTCTGAGAGTTTCATTAAAATCTTTCCACTGCTTCAAGAGTTATTTTGCTAACAGATAAACAAATGAACACAAGCACAATTACATAAATGCCTTACTTACAAGGTGGCGATTGATAATAAATTCAAGTAAAGCACAATCAAGATGTCAGACACTGCACCTTGAAGGGAGGGAAATTAAAACAGATGGAACCGAGCGGACCAACAGGTTTACTGCTGATGAAACAAAGAGATTCAAGAAGCTTTTATTGTGACAGAGTCAGGGAAGTGGGGCTTAATATTTCATATAGACAGCTTTTATTGTGACAGAGTCAGGGAAGTGGGGCTTGTTTCAGATAGACCGCTTTTATTGTGACAGAGTCAGGGAAGTGGGGCTTAAAGGTCCACTGACATGATGTTTGAACTTTGCATAAAATGGCACAACATATATATGTTGTATCATTCAACTATT
>JARVGS010000736.1:1431678-1446666 GCA_031762315.1 Hypsolebias antenori
CCCAGGGAGGGCAGCAGAAGCAGAGGTAAAATTATCCACCATCACACTGAAACTTCTATCAGCAAGTTAGGGCCTCAACCACTGCAGAGCTGAGCCAGCGATGCCCACCAACTGCGCCAATCTGGAGAAGAGAATGTCATGGTCCACTGTGTTGAAAGCAGCTGTTAAATCTAAAAGCACAAGTAAAGCACAGTTTCCAGAATTCAGTGCAAAAATATGTCATTAAAAACCCTTAAAAGAGCAGATTCAGTGCTGTGGTACGTTTTGAAACCAGACTTAGACAGTAAGGGCTTGGGCTGGAGTGGGGGTGGAGGGGAAACTGGCATATGTCAGCCTTTGCTACTTATCTTTCCCTTTGTTTTAATCGCACTTTTACAACAACACACATCAACAGCACATTTGGGGGCGGGGGTGTGTGTGTCGGTGTCTAGTGTTTTTGTTGGGTTTTTTTGGGCACCCCCTGGTTTCCTGGCGGACATTCTGGGGGTGTGATCAAATTAAGCAGATCCAAAATGTGGACATCAATTGGGGGAAATACCTCTTTAAACATTCTGGTTGGGATGGGATCTAGCAGACGTGTGGATGGTTGGGATGAAGTTTTTTTTTTTTTTTGACAATTCAGAGAGCTCAACAGGACAAAAGCAGTCCAAACACAAATCAGATTCTAATAATATCTCTAAAGCTGCATAATCTGACAGGGGACCAGGGGTAGTAAAGGAAGTATGGTTTGAATTTTCTCTCTAATTAAAATAATTTTATTTATAAAGAATCTCATGAAGTCATCACTGCTTATAGTTGTAGGGATATATGGTTCAACAGAGATGGGATTTTCATTGTTCTAGCTATAGTACTGAACAGAAACCTAGGGTTAATTTTATTCTAATCTATTAAAGATGAATAATATAAAGTTCTAGCTTTTTGGATAACTTTCTTATATGTTAGCAGACTATCTTTCCAAGTTAAATAAAAATCTTCAATATTAGTGGAGTGCCATTTCCCTTCTGGTTTCTAGATGCCTTTTTTAAAGTACTGTACGTAACACAGAAGTGAACCAAGGAGCCAGTTTCCTCTGATTGATTACTTTCGTTTTCAGCAGAGCAATTTTATCAAGTGAAGTTTGCAAAGTAGTTGTAAAATTATCAACTAGATGATCTAAGTCACTCTTCTCTGATGCATTACTCTGCAAGACAGAGGAACACATTGATGGAAGAGATTGTTTAAATTTGGTTACAGCATTTTCTGAAAAGCACCTGCTAAGATGAAATTTATTCTCAGTGACTATGTAGTTGTTTAATGTAAACTCAAACATTATTAAAACATGGTCGGAAAGAACAGGATTTTGAGGAAGTATTACTTAGTCCTTGATCTCTATGCCATAGGTCAGAAACAGGTCAAGAGTGTGATGATGAGAATGAGTAGATGTGCAGACATTTTGGGTAAAACCAATTGACTCTGTTAAATTATTAAAGGCTATGCTTAAGCCATAATTTTCAACATCTACATGAATATTGAAATCACCCATTATTATGACTTTATCAGTATTTAGTAATACAGTAAGTCAGTTAAGAATTCTGAGAATTCAGACAAGAACTAAGAGTAAGCGCCTGGTGGATGATATATAACTTCTAATAAAAGTGGCTTTTCTGATATTCATTTTTCCATTAAAGGAATGTAATTGACTGCCACTACAGAATCAAGTTTAGGGCCAATTTATATTCTCAAGTATGTCAACTGATCTGTTACCCCAAATGAGAACTCTGTTGGTAGTAAGCTTTCTCCTTTTCCTTTATCAAGCATTTATTGTGTATTCAATTCAGTTTATTTATAGTGCCAAATCACAACAAGGTTGTCTCAGAGCACTTTACAGGAACATCCACATACATGAAAAAGCCAATTAGTTAAGTTCTCTATCTAAGGAAGCCAGCAGACTCGTTGAATCTGCACTTCTCGCAGTCTCCCGTCCTGAGCAAGCACAATGGCAACAGTGCAAAAGAAATCTCCCTTTTAAAAGGAAAAAAAGCTCCAGAAGAACCAGGCTCAGGACAAGTGGCCATCTGCTTTGATAGGCTGGATGGACAAATCCCGAAACACAGATGTATCCCGAAACACTATCACACTGATTAATTAAGTTCAGCAGTGAATTCATATAACATATAAAATTTTTATAGATATAATTTTTAAGGTCTGAGATAAACAGAATAATATCATCTGCATAAAAGGTAATTTTATGCACCGTCTGCCCAGTTTTAATTTCTGTAATTCCTTTGTGTGTCCTCACAGCTATGGCAAGTGGTTTCATTGCCAAAATGAAAAGTAGCGGTCACAGTGGGCATCCTTTACGACAACCTCTTTTTATTGTACAAAGTATTTGGGTCTGATATATTTTGGTTTATTATTTCAGCAGTATGGTTACAATATAACTGAATCCATTGTATGATTTATTTTTAACCAAATTGTTTCAAGACAATGAAAAGGTATGGCCAATCCACTATCAAAAGCCTTCTCAGCATCCAAAGAGGGGCTGTATATGGGGAGTCCACTGGAGTGTTCAGGAGACTTATTGGTCTCATGTTTCCACATCTGTCACTGGGTTTTCCTGGCTTTGGGAGCAATGTTATCAGTGCACCTGTCATAGGTATGGATAAACTTCCAGTCTGGAATGTTTTCACAAAGACATCTAAATTGTCTGCTCTTCTTCCATCAGGTCTACCTCTAGTTGTTCTCCAGCCTCCCGAGAGATGGTTGAAATATTTAATTCTTGTAGAAATGTTTTCTTTGTTTGGAAATCAGATTTAATTTGAGATTTATACACATTTGTATAGTAGACTTGAAATTCTTTATTTATTTCCTGAGGATCTAGTATGATTTCACCATTACTGTTAATGATAGAAGTTATACTGTGCTTTGTTTCCAAATGTTTAAGCTGCCAGGCTAGAAGCCTGCCAGAATTCCCCATTGTTCATAAAATGTTTGGTTGAGTCTTAGCACACCAGAGGCCACTCTGGCTGCTGTTATCTTATCATATTCAGCTCTTAAAAGTAGCAACTCCTTTTCTGCTCCAGGGATTCTATTATTAAAGATTTGATTTTTCAGGGTTTGTATTCTAGATTCTAATTATTTACTTTCCAGTCTCGTTTCTTTAGACTTACAAAGTAGATGAGGTATAACTAATTATATGTCTTCTTAAACATGCTTTAGAGGCCTCCCACCTTATTGCTGCAGATGTTTGTCTTGTATTATCTTTAAAGTAATGGTCTATTTCTCTCCCCATGTACTTACTAAATTATTTGTCCAGCAGCCACTTTTGATTTAGATTCCGTATACCAGTAAGTACTTCTCTGATCAGGTTGTAGTTTGTATATAGAAGGCAACATGGCCATGGTCTGATATCAGTATACTGTCATAGTAGCAAACCTTAATTTTTGAAGTAAGTGATGCAGAAAAAAAAAATTAATGCTTGAATACGGCTGAAATGTTTGGAATTGACATGAGTAGGTAATGTCATTTTGGTTCAGAAATATCCAGAATATTTAGCTCCTTAATGAAATGATGAATTGTCTTTCTGCTTTTGTTGTGGGTTTAATCTATCCCAGTGTGTCTGTCCTGCAACGGGTCTAGCTTGCAGTTCCAGTCCCCTGCAATAATATATTCCCCTGGAAGGGAGCACATTACAATAAATAAATAAATTAAAAAAAAATAAAAAAACAGCCCCTCCCTGGGTTGCCACCTTACCGTGGTGGAGAGGTTTGAGTTTTCCAATGATCCTAAGAGCTATGCTGTCAGGGGTTCATGCCTGTCATTCCCCTATCTGTTACGGAAGCATGATCCATAGTGTACTTCTGGGATGCATGGATTGTGGTTGTTTATGAATAAAAACTGTCTTAATTTACTTTGAAAAATATGTGCTCTATCTCCGCTGATCTTCATGTAGCTAATTTATGCCACTCGTATTTCCGTTACAAATCATTGGTTAAGATGATATGTGACGCATTAGACCTGACCCCTAGAATGAGAAAAACCCTAAGTCCCAAAACATGCATGTTAGGCTGATTGGTAACTCTAAATTGACCCTAGGTGTGAGTGCAACAGGTCCCTCTTGTAAATGAGTCCCCGTGGCTCAATGAGGCTAGCCTGTATAAATAAAGGTTGAATGAAAAGGTACAGAATGAATTATTTCCATGGTGAAATAGTGCTACTCAGTGGTGAAGCTGCATATCATTTTAATCATGATGTAAATATGTTGATGATTTTAACAGAAATAGGAGTGGTGTAAATTAGCAACATGAAAATCAACAGAGATGTAGCACATACTTTTCTAAGTAAATTAAGACAGTTGCTTATTCATAAACGGAATTATACTAGTACATTTTCCTTAATCTACCATATTCAATGGCAATCCGTGCGACCCGGAAGTATTCCTTTTAGCACATGCGCCAATGAGCAACATTACGGGTCGTGCTTCCGTAACAGAGCAAGGAATGCCAATGCCCCTAATAGGGTCACCCAAGGCAGACAGGTCCTATGTGAGAGCCCAGACAAAGTTCAGCTCAAAGACTCCTTCTGATGATTAAGATAAATGGAAGCAATGTTGTCTTGCCTGGACTTGATTCACTTGTTGTTTGTGATTATGTGCAAAACAGTAGTTCAGATTACCCAACCTTTTTGGAGTCCTTGGAGTGGGTACTGGAGAGTGCCCCTACTAGAGACTTCCTTGTTCTGCTGGTGGACTTCAATGCTCACATTGACAATGACAGTGAAACCTGGAGGGTAGTGATTGGGAGGAACGGTCCCCCTGATCTGAACCCGAGTAGTGTTCTGTTATTGGACTTCCGTGCTCGGATGGATTGTTCATAACGAACACCATGTTCAAGCATAAGGATGTCCATATCTGCTCTTGACACCAGGACACCGTAGGCCCCAGTTCGATGATTGACTTTGTTGTTGTCTCATCTGATCTGCAGCCATATGTCTTGGACACTTGGGTAAAAAGGGTAAAGAGGGGGGCAGATCTGTCCACTGACCACTACCTGGTAGTGAGTTGGCTACAATGATGGGGGAAGATACCAGTCAGACCTGGCAGTCCCAAACACATTGTGAGGGTCTGCAGAGGGTCTACATGTCTGGCAGAGTCTCCCATGAGACAAAGCTTTAACTCCCACCTCTGGGAGAACTTCAAACACATTCTGGGGGAGGTGGAGGACATTGAGTCCTAGTGGGCCATGTTTGGCATCTCTATTGTCTAGGGTGGTTTATCGTAACTGTGGTTGCAAGGTTGTCTGTGCCTGTCACGGCAACAATCCTCAAACCTGGTAGTGGACACCGGTGGTGAGGGATGCTGTCAGGTTGAAGAAGGAGTCCTATTGGGCCTTTATGGCCTGTGAGACCCCGGAAGCAACTGATGGGTACCAGCAGTCCAAGTGGTTAGCCGCTGTGGTAAAGACTTGGGTGTGGGAGGAGTTTGGAGAGGCCATGGAGAATGACTACCGTACAGCTTCTAGGTGATTCTGGTCCACCATCTAGTGTCTCGGGGGGGAGGGGAGTGGTACACCATGCCACCAACAATGTTTTTAGTGGACATGGTGTGCTGCTGACCTCAACTCGGGATATCGTTGGTCAGTGGGCAGAGTACTTCGAAGACCTCCTCAATCCCACCAGCACGTCTTCCACCAAGGAAGCAGAGTCTGGGTACTTTAGGTTGGGCTCTTCAATCTCTGATGCTGAGGTCACAGAGGTGGTTAAAAAGCTCTTCGGTGGCAGGGCCCCGGGGGTGGATGAGATTCGCCTGGAGTTCCTTAAGGCTCTGGATGTTGTGGATTGTGTTGGCTTATATGACTTTGCAATATTGCGTGGACATCGGGGGCAATTCCCCTGGATTGGCAGACCTGGGTGGTATGCCCCCATTCAAAAAGGGGGACCATAGAGTGCATTTCAACTACAGGGGGATCATGTTCTTAAGCCTCCCTGGTAAGGTCTATTCAGGGGTTCTGGAGAGGAGGGCCAGTTGGATTCATTCAACCTTTATTTAGGATAGCTGAACCTCAGATTCAGGAGGAGCAGTGTGGTTTTTTTCTTGGTCATGGAACACTGGTCCAGCTCTATACCCTCAGCAGGGTCCTGGAGGATGCATGGGAGTTTGTCCAACCAGTTTACATGTGCTTTGTGGACTTGGAGAAGGCAGTCAACCATGTCCCTCGGGGAACCCTGTTGGGGGTACTCCAGGACTTTGGGGTACCAGGCCCTTTGATACAGGCTGTTAGGTCCCTGTATGACTGGTGTCAGAACTTAATTCACATTGCCGGCAATAAGTCGGGCTCATTCCCAGTGACAAAACCCCTGCAGTTCCATGATGTGAATTTAATTTCCATTCTTTGTGACATTCAAGATTAAGAAAGAAATCATTTTACATAAACTGATATTACAAAAAGCATAAAATATCTGAGAGCATTAATAAAATTAAACATAAAAAGAACATTGAATGTAATGAACATTGGTTAACTAACATCCCCATTACCAACTTCATGGGAACCCCACATTTTTTAATTGCTTCCAACTACTGCTCTGAACAAATCTCTGGATCTGTCCCCTGGGCCTTCAAGGCAATATTGTACCATAGAATTTCAAAAAGAAATAAATAGGGGAAAAAGAAAAACATACTTCCTCCCATACTCTTTGTTACTTAAGTTTATAGAATTATTTAAAACTGTCTTTCTATGCAAATCTCAAAAATTGACATTAAAAAAACACAAAAAACAATCGGTGCTAACTAGCCTTTAGTCACTCACCCTCTTGTATCAATTATATTATTATGTCTCTTTTTGTCTTGAACTTTTTTGAAATTACACTTTTATCTTATTTATGAATTCTTGTGCATCTGTGGGGCTATTAAATGCCTGTTTGGCCTGTAAGAGTGAGTTTAGTATTTAGTATTACACCGTTTGAGACCCAGCTTTCACAGCTGCTGCTGTACTCTGTCGTATCCTCTCCACCGCTTGTGAACTTAAGTGGCGAGGTCATTGTAAAGTCACACCTGATGATTCTTGTAGGATGTCATTCATACTGCTGTTGTTATTGCCATCTTCTGCTTGTAGTTCAAGAACCTCATAGTTAAAGCTCTCAGCAGGGCTCTGTTGCCTCGTTTTGGTCCGAACCGGTGCACTTTTTCACTAGAGGGCTCTGAAGGGGTGCCATATCTAGTGTCTCCAGTATCCGAGCAGGGATCTGGTCCCTCTGTATCCTCTGGCAGAGCCACCAGGCTCAGATTGTTTAGCCGTGATCTTGTCTCCATGTCTATTACTTTATCTTCCAATACTTTGTTTCTGCCTTTCAAATGTTGTACAAGTTCCCGTAGCTCAGCGTGTTCATCCTCAATTGTTGTCACTCATAACTCCACCTGTGTAATTCTCTCTTTGCAGTCAGCCAATTCTTTGTTTCCTCGACAATCCAGTTGTGTTGAAAAGTAATATTTTAAGATCTTTATCACCTGAGAATTTCTTCTTTGACACCAGTCAGCTCATTGCTACTTCGTCCTAAAGCCGCCGTGTTAATATTAGCTCCGGTGTTAGCATAAGCTTCCTCGTTAGCTCCACACTCTATATTCTTCATCCCAAAGTAACTTAACTTTGCTTGCGCCTGTGTTTTTATCTTTGTTCTGTTTCCCTGGGGGTGGCATGATAGTTTCCTAGTGTATATTAGGTGCACTTTGTGAGGTATTTGCTTGTCTGTATCAACATTTGTTCAGGATTTTTATGGAACAGGGTTGAGCGTGACTTGTTCCTAAGTGTCCATAATCGGAAGTCTAGTACAAGATTTTCTGGAAGCTCTTTCTTACCACCCAGAGCCTTTAACAGCACCTCTCTGAATTACTCACAATATCCTTCCTTCTTCACCTTCCTCTATTTAGTCTTCTTCTCTGATTTTTTTACTTTTTCTCTTCTTCACAACAAAAGCCATGCAATGCTGTATGGCCACGCACTCCCCTGCCACAACCTTACAGTCGCCAATCTCCCACAGGTTTCCTCATCTACGCAGAATGTAGTCTACCTGTGTACTCCTGCCTCCACTCTTATAGGTCACTCTATGTTCCTCTCTTTTTTGGAAATAAATTTTGACTATAGTCATTTCCATTCTTTTGGCAAAATCCACCACCTTTCCTTCCCGGTTTATTTCCTTGACACCAAACCTATCCATCACTTCCTTATCCCCTTTGTTTCCTTTACCATCATGTCCATTCAGGTCTGCTTTGATCACCACTCTCTCCTCCCTAGGAATACTCTCTTTCTCTTCATCTAGATCCTTCCAACATTTATCTTTCTCCTCTGTGCAACATCCAACATGTGGAGCATAACCATTGAAAACCTTTAGCATTAGACCTTCTACTTCTACTTTCAGACACATTGCCGTATTTGACACTCTTTTCACCTCTATTGCATTGTTTGGTAATTCCTTTTTCCGGACCATCCCTACTCCATTTCTCTTTCTACCCACACCATGGTAAAACAGTTTAAACCCTGATCCCATGCTGTGAGCCTTGCTGCCCTTCCACTTAGTCTCTTGGACACCTAAAACATCTACCTTCCTTCTCTGCATCGTGTCAGCCAGCTTTCTATCTTTGCTCGTCATTTTCCTCACATTTAGATTTGCCACCCTCAGTCCTACATTATTGACTTTCCTCTTCTCTGTCTGTCTCCTGACATGTTTCCCTTCTCATGGTCTTCGACTAACAGTAGCACAATTTCCACCAGCACCCTGTTTGACAACAGTACTGGGGGCAGTCGTCCTCAACCAATTCTGTATGATGTTGTTTAGATGAATTCTCATATTAGTTTTGGCAAAAGCGTTGTACATCGTATGCCCTTATGGACACAACCCTCACCATTCACCCAGGCTTGGGACCAGCACAAGAGATACACTGGCTTGTTCTCCTCAGTGGCTGGTTTTTACATTACTTTTATAAAATCATGGAAATACTGTAGTTACACCACTATCACAGTTTGTATGGAGTACATTTTTGTAGTAAATTATTATATTTTATAAGTAACCCACCCAGCACAGCAGCTCAGTAAAATACCAACCTAAGTTTTTACCAAAATATATACGGTAGTTGTACAAAAACAGCGGCTTTTTTTTTTTTTTTTAAACTGTGTCAACATTTAGAATGGATTAAAACTATTTGTCATGTTAGACTAATCTGTGTTTTTTTTACTGCAGTGTGATGAACAGTTTGCAATGTCTGCCTGGTTTATTTTTATTCAGTTCTGTCTGTGTTTCTGTCAAGAGCAAATTATAAGACGCCATCAGCACTTGCTTAACATGAAGCCATAAAACCTGGTTTTTAAGCCTCCCCCACCCCCCACAAGCAAAATGAATGACATAGCCCTTCCTTAATCCTTGCAATGTCTGCCTTGGCACCAAACTCATCAGCTTTGTTCCAGACTAAACAAAAAGTATTTGTAACCCTGGCAATGTCGAAGCACAGCACTCAGACATGCTGTTTCATTTAAGCCTGTCTTGTTTCATCTCATTAACAAGAGAACGACATGTGATAGCATGTTGAATTTATAGCCCATGGTGTTAATGGTGGACTTAAGTTCCACTCTGAACCAGATTTATGGAGCTGTGGTGACAGCTGCTGCTTCTCCAAGATTGTGGAGGAGGTGTTGGACCATTTATCAGAGTTTAAAGATTGCAGTTTTACCTAAAGTCTTTTACTTGATTTTTATTTATTTTTATTTTTATTTTTTTGCAAAAGTAGTTTGTAATTGTTATGATGAATTTCATCCATGGCCTGAGTTTATTTATTTATTTATTTATTTATTTATTCATTTATTTATTTATTTGTTTAGTTTTTGTTTTTGGCTGCTCCCTTCCTCAGGGGTTGCCACAGCAAACTAACGAAGACTTGGCAATTGTTTGATGCTGGGTGCCATTTCTGACACAACCGCAGACCACCGAGCTACCACAGCCCTCTGTTTGTAGCAGACAGATTGCATCTAGGGCACCCGTGGGAGCAGATGGTGGGGATTTAAGGCCTTGCTCAAGGGCCCAGAGTGGGGCAAATGAAGGTAGAAGCAGGTGTGGGTGTTTTACTTTTCCCACCCACATTTTAATGTGTCAGTCTGGGAGGTCAAACCGGTGACCTTCCAGTAACAGACTTGCCTTCTCTTACCTCTGCTCCACCACTCCACTATCTAGGACTTGAGTGATACTGATAATATTTTTGTAATCTAGCATTACCTGAGTTCTTGCTTTCTAGGTTAAAAAAATGCTCTGTGTGAGCATACATGTAGAACCTTGAAGATATGAATGCTTGTGCAAACTGCACTCTAAATAAAACTAACAATGCCCACAATCATTGCCTGATGTGCCGAAGATAGATTTATAGATAGAGAAGAAATTAGTGACGTGTTGTAGAGCAGCACAGTCTTGTTCATCTGTTTTACAGTCTGTAAATGATTCTGAGGGTATACTGCAGAGTACAAGCATGAGTATCAGAAGGGTAAGCACATGGATTATTTTGCTTTGATTTGGCTTTATTTCAATGCAGATAAATTAAATGTTGTCAGGACTGTTGTGCTTGGAGACCAGTTTTTGTTTTGACAACCAGACAGTCTTTCACCTGAACAGGTTTTTTCCTCTTCACAAACAGAATTAGACTTTAAAGACTGTTGGTTCAAAAGAACACATTACAGTTTGCAGGTGTGTGAATGTGTGTTTTTCCTCTGAGATGTTTCAAGTTGGTGAATTGTCATTAACACCAGGGAGGTTCATTATAATAATGATGATGTCATTGAAAGAGAAACACTGCAATGGCCAATGATGGTGCTAGAATAGAATTTTGGTAGCCATCTTGTAAATTGTATAGCCACACATGGTTAACTCCTTGTGCATGCTGTATCATGTGTCGTCAGTTCAGAAATGTTAACCACTCAGCCACAGCCTCAACATATTGAGTATCCTGTGAAAATGGAAGACTTAAATATTTTAAAACGAGCCTCTCATCAAGCTCAGTCCAACATTATCAGATACTAAATGCTAGCCTAATGTACTTCCACACCAATGATGTAATTACTAACTGCTGTAATCATTTAAACCTCTCAGGATTTGTTGTGGATAGAACCCAAGGACACGGACAGGCCTGAAGAAATAATTTATTGTTGAAAAATAAAAACACAAAGGCTGAATTGGCAGAATGCAAATACTAACACACAAAAGTATGAGCAATGAGGCAGGAAGTGTAATGGTTTAGCGAACTGATGAGAGAGTGAGGACCCGAAGTTTAAACAGGCAAAGAGTGGTGATGTTACAAAAGATGACAGCTGAGACTGTTGAGTATGAAGAACATACACTTTTGAACCCGTCCAGATGACCTGACTTAACTTTTTAGATGTTTCTTCCTGGGTTTTTGAGCATGCATCAGGATAGTATGAAGAACAGGTGTGAAATGAGGGGCGGAGCTGAGGAGCTAGGCTGACTAAGGGAATAACACATGGAAGAAACCGGAACTAATAATTCTAACTAAATAATACTGGTGTGAAGAGGATGGCTGTAAGGTGAGAAGGGAGGCCATCGAAAATGGAAAAAGCGAAAGAAAAAATGAAGCGAAAAAAAAAAAAGAAAAAAAAAAAAAAAAAAGAAACCGGAACTACTTACAAAAGGAAACTCAAGGAATAACAAGACTAAAAAAATAAATATAATCCAATATAACAGAAGAACAAAACAAAACACACACACAAAAAAAATCACGCATCGTGAGAAAACCAGACCAGTACATAATTGTTACACGTAACAAAAACATAAGCGTACAGTAAAAAAAAATAATAATACAACGAGAGAAATGTTTGATGTGTATTATTCATGTTACCTCATGTACAGTTATCATTATGTAGGAGGTCATGTGCACCGCAGAACGGCCGCACTGATGAGAGCTCCATGCCAACTCGCTCCTTTTTTAAATTCTTTGTTTATTTTAATGACCTTTTTTAACTGCACTGAACTTCCACACTTCAAGTATGATCGTGACACACTTTTGGAGTTACGACCGCCAGCAAGTAATGACTTTAAGCCAATTTTGGGGGACTCAGCGCGGACATTTCCTCATGGGTCTGTTTACCTGGGCGCCATAAGAGGAAAACACAGAGGGGGAAGTAAGTCTGTGTTTTGTGCAGGACTCGCCAGAGACACAGCAAACCCACGCTCCCCTCAATTCTGCTTGCAAACTTTCAGACATGTGCGCATGGATTTATTATGAAAAGGACGCGCAGAACTTCTGTGTTTTCACCTTCACTGAATCATGGCTGGACCCGTCCATCCCCGACTGTGCTGTGACTCTGAACAACTTCTCTATCTACTACAGTAGTTATTCACACATCAGATTGTTCACTAAAGCATAGGAACATATGCATAGTGCAAATTTTTTAATAATATTTTGTGTTAAATTGCCCAATTTTGAACTTTTAGGGGTGGAGATTTTTTTTAAGAGCAGAAGCAGAAATGCGAAGCAAAAGCTCTGATGTGATATTAGGAAGCTAATTATGTTTAAAATTATAGTTTTATGTATTTATATTTATAGTTTTACAGTTACTCTTTGTCAGGCGGGATGAAAAATATGCAGTGTAATCCTTCAAATGTGCAGATACTGCCATACGCAAACACCTGTCTGCTCCAGACCATGTGGTTGAATGTCTCTGTTCACCACCCCTTGCACTGGCAATGTAGAACGGCATGTGTGCCTAACAGACATTGAAACTAACCACTTGTGTATGTTGATCTGCATCAAGAGTGAGTAGACAGACAGACAGATTTGGTGGACAGGTGATTTTTCAAAATATTTTTTTTCCCTTCTGTGTGGCCCAGTACCAGTTGACCCCTGGGGGTTGGAGACCACTGGTTTAGACTCGTGTTTATAGTTTTGTTTCCTGCCTTCTTCCTTAACATTGTCAGTTTCTGCTGTACCTAATCCCAATCCCTTTCACCCCAGGTGATCGTCATTATGTCTCATTAGTGTCCCTATAAATTCTGCGTGTTTATATTCCCTTGTTGTCCATGCATTGTTCTCCCAATGCATCATGCTCTGTTTTCCTCCATGTCTCAATGTTCATACCCCACGTAAATTTTAATGTCACTTAGTCTTTTTGTTTATTCAAATAAATATTATTCTTTATTTTATTCCTGAGGTGCGTTCCGTCATCCAGTGGAGTAGGTTCCAGGCCAGACCTACCTGGAGACAGAGATGTCACAGTGCAGAGAGATCCTCTCTTCTCTATTGGTGGAAGAAGAGGAGATGAGGAATTCACAGCACCAGAGAACCCACCTGGTTTTCAAGCTTGCTTTTCCCTCCTCTCCACCACCTCACTTGCTTCTGGTGCCCCGTGGCTCTTTAGAAACCCGCTATCTACCATCCCGATCGCCTTTTGAGTTCCCCGAGTGGCCGTCAGAGGAGGATCCAGAGCCTGATAATGAGCCCTGATTTGCCACGGTTCTGGCTTACGCCACCGCTGCTGTCATGGCAAGGGCCAACGGCGGACCCAAACCTGGTCCAGTGAACCTTCACCAGCTTTTGTCGCACCGCCAGGGTCTCCTGTTCCACTAGCTTCTCATGTGCCGAAGAAGCTGTCAGCATGTCCTGTGCTGCCAGCATTTCCTGTGGCACCAACATTTCCTGTGGCACCAACACTTCCTGTGGTGCCAGTGTTTCCTGCGGCACCAGCATTTCCTGCGCCACCATTTCATTCACCACCAGCATCGCCTACTCCACCAGCATCTCGTGCACTGCTAGCATCTTCTGCACTGCCAGTGTCTCTTGCACCACCAGCATCTCTGGTGTTGCCCGTGTCTCCTGTCCCACTGGTCTCATCTCTTGCGGTAACCTCTCTGACCTTATCAGCTGCTGTTGCCTTTTTGGACCATCCTTCTTTGTACCTCTTTGTGGGTGTTGGGGATGATGATCGACCTTCCTGTGTCTTTGTGTCTGTCAGGGATGATGACTCACCTTCCTGTATTTCTGTGGTTGTCGGGGAGGACGGCCCACCTTTTTGTGTCTCTGTGGGTCTTGGGGACTACGACCCACCTTCCTGTGTCTCCATGGGTGTAGACCCACCTTCCTGTGTATCTGTGGGTGAAGACCCACCTCCTTCCTCTGTCTCCATGTGTGAAGACCCACCTCATTTCTTTGTCTCTGTGTGTAACCTTCCTGTGTCCCCAATGGGGTCCTGGAGGACACTTCTCACTCTGCCTCCAAGGGAGTCTTGGACGACCCCTCTTACTATGCCTCCATTCATTCAACCTTTATTTAGACAAGTTAATCCCACTGAGCCTCGAGGACTCATTTACAAGAGAGACCTGATTTTGACAAAGGATGATGACAACAGTGGATAACGATGACAGCAATAGACAATCATAAAAGAGGCATTCAGTTTTTTATTTTTTTATTTTTTTTACAGATTAAAATAAGATGGGGAAAAAGTAACAAAAACAGCTAGATTACAAGGCAATTTAGAAAACTAAAATCAGGAACATGTCTGCATTGGTTCTTGCCAGAAACTTATCAGATGTTTAAAGCCATTTCGAGAGGTCATGGTTGAGATCATGTCCAAGTGGGGCCTGGAGGACATCTCTCATTCTGCTTCTGGATCATTGCCCAATGTAGTTCCTCTGGCCTCATCATTGCCTGCTGCAGCACCCCCAGTCCTATCATCTGCTGCAGCCCCCTTAAGGCTCCAGTATAGCTCCGTGTACGACTGTACGCCGCTCCGTACGCACGTACTGAACGCAGGCAGTTCACCAACACAGCTCTGCGTTCAGTCATCTCCACAGAGTGTTTACCTACGGGACAAATTGAGGTCGCTGATTGGTCATTTGCTGACATGCCCACTGAATTGATTGACAGGTCGGGGGGGGAAAAGGCGATAGCTGTCAGCTGCAGCGGTGTTCTGTGTTTATATGTTGTTAATAAAAAGTTCTAAAAAATAAAAAACACAGGGAGCGCTGGTC
>JARVGS010000736.1:1920207-1944551 GCA_031762315.1 Hypsolebias antenori
TAACCTTCCCCCCCCCCCCCCCCCCCCGGATCATCAAGACCACAGACTGCCTTTACATAATATAAAGACGGTTAAGTTGTCGCTCATGCACGCACACGTGCACAGTACACCCTCCTTGCACCGTAGCTTCTGGTTCTGTGACATAAAAGAAATTGTATAAAAATAGCTCAAGCAGAAGCGCGGTGGCACAAGGACAACAAGAGGTAGATGCTGGCCACACGCTCCAAAAATGAAACGTCAAACAACAGATGGGCGAGTGGACACCTACAGGCGGGTGAGTTCATGAAAACAAAATCCTCCGGTGGCGTTTCAAGTGATCACCAAGCGTTGTGTCAGCGATGCAGAGCAGCAGCGTGAGGACGGCGGTGATCATCCACATTTGGTACAGCATTCCAACAGAAGGAAGGATTCTTTAACCCCCCCTTTCCTGCTCCAGCTGTACAGTACCACAAAGAAACGGTCCTACTTCCCTCCCCTCCCCCATTTCTTTAAACCCTCGTCTTTTCCTCCCCCTCTTCCACGGTAAAAATAAACACATGCTTATTCTCAGGGGCCCCTTAAATGTGGCCAAAGCTTAGAGTTTCATTTGTTCATATTACACCGGCCAATCAGGTGCGAATGTCTGTCTCTGTGTGTGTGGGTGCGCGTGCACATGCGCGTGCGTTCAGGGTCCACGGTTGTGGGTAGAAGGGTGGGGAGGGTAGGAAAAAAAGGGACACAGCCAAGATACACAGAAGGATTTTTTTTGCATCTCTAGCTTTACTTGCACACGTCTTTGTGTCTTTGTTGTGAGCGTTGTGCTGTTTACCACGGCAGCAGGGGCTTTAGCCCAACTGAGCACTAATTAAAGGCAGCTCGTGCCACCGTGGGGACAGAAAGCAATGTGGTGGTGGTTGAAACAAGTTTTATTAAAAGGATAAGAGTGATATTAGAGGAGGCGTTGAGCTCTGACGACTGTCCGAGTGTGAACCAGGAGGTCTTAATGAGAGGCGTCCATTAGAACGACATGTACACAGGGCTGGCAGCGCACTCATCATAATACCATCTCCTAATGCCTGCCTTCCATCCCCCAGCACGGACACACACACACACACACCATGTTCTTAATGCAACGAGCTGTCGATCAAATGGCTACTGCTGCAACGTCGCCTTCAGAGAGAAACCCTCGTTACGCCACTCCTCTGAAGACGAGCGATAATCAGACATTATGCACGCCTGAAGTTCTCTCCTCCTGTTTTACCTACGATGTGCATCATGGCTGATGCAACTCCACTCCCTCCTGCCCACCTTAAGCTTTCCGCCTCTCCACCACCCCCACCTCCTTCTCCTCGCTGACACTTTTTTTTTTTTTTTAACAAAAAAGCCAAGAAAGGGTTTCATTTTAGCAGTTCAACTGACAAAGACCACAAAAAGCTAACCTAGATTAATCTAGTGTAAATAAGGGTGCGGAGGTGCTCGTGTAAAAGGCTTTTGATTGATCCTGAATTTAAATAAACCTTTATGAGATTTATGAGATTAACCTGTCTAAATAAAGGTTGAATGAAAAAAAACTAAACCTTTAAAGTCACCAAGGGCGGAAATGAACATCAGAGCTTTGTTCCTTCTATCATCTGTAGTAAAAGAAGTAAAGACATGTCGGTTCTGAACCCATTGTCAGAACAAGGGTTGTGCTCTTTGGTGAGCAGGAGATACAGAACGTATCTGAACAACCACGACGTCAGAAACCGATACACGCTGAAAGAACGAAGCAATCCAATAATTTAATTCAGCACATCAAGACTCGGTGAATTAAAACCCATGAAATGATCACATGATGTTTCATTCAACTAATTAATTAACCGCTTGATGAAAAGGAGCACAAGCGGCACAGTGGAGCAGTGATCAGAGCTGTCACCTCTCAGTGAGACGGTTGCTGGATCAAGTCCCAGCTGTGTGGAGTTTATGTTCTCCTCGTGGATATGTGGGCCGTCTCCCACAGACCAAAAAAACTCCATGCTAGGCTAACTGCTAACTAACTTGTCCCTACGTGTGAATGGTTGTCTCACGTCTGTGTCCCTGTGACGGACTGGAGACCTGTCCAGGCGTCCTCTCACACAGTGACTGCTGGACATGGACACCAGTGATCCTGTGACCCTTAAAGGAAGAAGCAGATTTTAAAAATGGATGGACAGGACCATCGTGAACAGGTTTCAAATCAGAACTGATCTGAACAAACATCTGGAACAGACAGCTGCAGGTGGACTGGACATACTCGAACTCAGCAAAACAGCAAAAACATGTTTTATACAGCACCTTGAAAAAGTGTTCACACCCCTCGAACCCGTCCACGTTCTGTCCCGTTACAACAAAACTTCTAAGTATTTTACAGAGGTTTACGTGCGAGCAACACAAAGTCATGCATAACTGTGACGTTGAAGAGAAATAACCACATCTGGTTAGCAAAATGTTTCCATAAAATAAATCTAAAAGGTTAATTCAGCCCTTTACTCTGAAACTTTAAACCAACATCCAGAGCAACCAATGGTTTTATATAAATCATCTAATGATCCAGTCTGTGTTTAATTTAACATCAAGTCCAGCTGTTCCGTGAGCCTCAGAGGTTTGTTACAGAACAGCAGTCATCATGAAGACCAAGGAACGCAAAACAGAGAGCTGCGGTATAACTTTAAAACAAAAAGCAACGAGAGTTTATTTTCTGGTTTAAGACGTTTTGTTTTCCATCTGAGGAGCTTTCTCCATCTGAAACCAGAGTGTGAAGAAGGTCCAAGCTTTAAAGTGCATGAGATGCTTCGTTTGTGCAGCTAAACCCTCGTCTACACTAACAGGGTGATGTCGTCAACAATGTCCCAGGAGTTGACAGACAGAGCTCTGTTTAATCGAGCACCAGACCAAATCGTGGTCGTCCAGATAAACTGACAGGTCAGCAAACGCAGCAGCAGCCATGACGCTCCATACCTCTGGAGGAGCTGCAGAGATCCACAGCTCAGGAGGACAACCTAACCTCAGGACAACAGTTATAGTCAAGGACTCCACAAATCTGGTCTTCATGGAGGAACAGAAAGGCAGAATAATAACAAGTGCTACGTGTTGTCATCATGGTAGTTCCCACACCATGAAAACATTAGTTCTCTGCATTTAAGCCATCACACCTGAGATACACCCAGGTGGAGCAGTGGGCAGCTATGTAGGCACCCGGGGGGCAGCTACAGATTAGGTGTCTTGCTCAGAGACACCACGGCATGTGGGAATGGTTGGGGATCAAACCTGGGACTTTCGGGTCCCGAGTCAGCGGCCCTACCTCTACCCAAACCAGAAAGAGTCCAGTTTACAGTTTGACCCGGGTCATGTAGGTGAACAAATTAAACCAGCGGGCTGTGAGGAGCGTTTAGCACAAACAGTCTTTAAGACCCAACAAAGTTAATTCAGGTCCTCCGTTTCTTTTTTTGTTGAAGCATTTTATCTTTCATCTAAAGGATGAAGGACCATCTTATCACCATCAAACTGGTTGGTCCACTATGTGAGGGTGCTGCTTGTGGGACTGAGTTTGTTGTGGCTCCTCGGACTGACAAGTCCTTTGGATGAAGGACGAAACGTTTCAACAAAAAAAGAAACTGTCCAGAGGACCTGACTTGGTTGGATTTTTTTTACCTGGATTATTGAGCATAAACTTTGATGTTTTGAAGTCTTGAAGGTCACTTTCACACCTGATGGTCCAGTAGACTCTGGTCGGCTGGGGACCAAAATTGGAACATTTGTTTACATTTTCAGCTGGTGCGGTTCACATTCATACTGCGCCGAGTCAATCGAGCCAAACAAACCCTTTGAGCAACCTGTTCCCCCCTCTCGCCTGTGGTGGTACTGCACCAAGGACTACTGAAGGAAACAACACAAAAACCTCTGAAGAAGTCATTGAGCACAACTTCTTCTGGAAATAAACACAAAAACAGAGTGGCGTCAAATTTTAGCCGTTTTAGGATTTCTGTTTTGTCTGTAGCACATATGCCACACAAACATTTTTCAGCTATGGACTCAGCATGAGCGGAAGATGAGGCAGAAGACCACACAGAATCTTGTTTTTCACACAAGGCGGCTGAGACGGCTTCATATGAGGCTGCGCGCACTGAGTAGGAGTGCATCCAACTTTATAGCAGTGATGTTCACCGTTTACAGACGTCAAGCAAGGTACAGTATGTACAAGATATGAGTAACTTCATTACCATTATTGCTCAATAACATTAAATTACACATATAATTTACTCAAAATGCCCTGCTCTGTAGTCCACTTCCTGCTTTTGAAGCGGTCTCTGGCCCGCTTGCATTCACAATTCATTCGAGCCGTGCTAGAGTTCCCTTCAACCGAACTGAGATCTAGGCTTTCAGGCGGACCAGAGTTTTTTTTTGGTCCGCATCAGAGTTCGGTTGTGCATTCACACACCCCAAACGAACATGACTTTCTAGCCAAACGGTCTAGAGTTCAATTAAAGTGGACTAAACAGGGCTGTTGTGAATGCATCCTTAAGACACATTATTATTGGCTAAAAACAGAACTACTGATATTTTTAAAAAACAGGCTAACACATAATAGAAATCTTGAACATCTGCAGCCAGGCTTGTCTTAATAACTCAGCAGGACAACGACCCAAAACTTCCAGCTAGAACTCCAGAGGATCAAAGCATGTTCATGTGTTACAACGTCCAGACTTAAAGCCAACTGAGGTTCTACTATTCACCAATACCCTCCATCCAGCCAGACTGTTTTATAAAGTAGAATGGGCTAAAATAAATGGTAAATGAACTGCACTTATAGAGCACCTTTCTATCTGATCAAGATACTCAAAGCTCTTTACAACACAATCTGTGCCTTCATTTATGCTAAATGTCACTTTAAAGAGTTGGTCTCGCAGCTGGAGTTGAAGGAGGAGGTGGTTTTACAAAAGACTGACTCAAGGCTGAAAACAAACGCACGCCACATTTAAAATCTGCAACACTGCAGTTTTTCTGCTTCTTGGAAGTCAGAAATGTAGACCCTTATGTGTTATAAATACATAAGATTCAGGATGAGCTGTGATGAATGGCTCTCAGTGTTATGATGAGCATCAGTTCTCCTTTATTGGGGCACTAAAACCAACTCATCTGGTCTTTACATGGTCTGGAAACACCAGAAAAGACATTTTATCATAAACAACATGTTTCATCATATGTCTTTTATTGATTATCATGAAGCTTGTGTTACCTCTGAGAGAGGATTTAAGCCTTACACCAACGGTACATGGATGTCCCTGTCTCCGAGAGGTTTGAATAGTGAATGTTTGTAGTCTAAGATGAGGGTTTTTTTTTTTTTGGACTGGAACCGAACAGAAAATAAAGAAAACCTTAAATGTTTTGATTCAAGGTATTTAAGTGGGAAGGAGTTACACTGTGGAGAAGAACAGGAGATGTTTTGTTTTTCTTGTCTGAAGCAGTGCAGAGTGACAGATCATGGAGAGTGAAGAGAGACATTTTATCCACCATCAGGTGCAATGGAGGAGCCAGTGGGAAATGGTGGCCTTGGTCCCCATGGATTAATCTTTGGCCACTTCAATCATTTGAAGAAACTATAATTTTAAGCAAAATACAAGTTAGAAAAAGTTTCCTCAACAGATAAGGGTAATCAGTTTACACACTTTGTATTTATATATGGCGGCAAGTGGCAACCATATTGGATTTTTTCGTGACAACTCACTTTGATTGTGACCTTTCTTACGCTAGATCAACCTCCTCAATAACAAGCAGCAGGTGACAATTTCATTTCACCTTTAAACACCAAGAATAAATTCTTATTTACAGTGCTGGCCTGGTGATTTCACCACCTATCTGACTGCAGTGCTTCCCCTACCATTATACAAGCAGGGCACCCCGCCCTGTCAACAGAACCAAGCATCCTGCCTGCTGAACTGAACTGTATGCACCTGCCCCCATCCCGTCAAGATCAAGGTTTCTTTATTGTCATTCGCATCATATGTGGTACATGTGGTGGAATGAAATTGTGTACACAGGGTCACAGTTACATCCAACAAAAGTATAAATTGTAAAGAAAAACATTAATAAGATCTAATAAGATCTAAGATATGAACTAAGAAAAACATTAACTAAAAATACACTAAGCAATAATGGTACGAAAAAATATGCCGAACAACAGCAGCATGTACATGAGTCTGTGTGAGCAGACGAGTACGAATGAACACAGCAGCATGAAATAAATCAGCAGCATGAGATAGATCAGCAGCATGAAATAAATCAGCAGCACATATCAACAATCAAGTGGCATTACAATGATTTTTTTTTTTCACAGTGATAATCCTGGTTAGGAATTCATGAGTAACAGCTTCAGGGTAGAAGCCGTCGGTACAGACGTAGTACTAAGCTAGCAGAGTGCAATACAGATGCTAAACAGCTAAAGGCGGTGTCTTCCCTCATACTGAACCCTCACCCTGCAGCTTGAAAACTGTCAGTACAAACAGCGCACAGCTCAGACGTGTGATTGTCTCTTCTTCCACCCGTTCAACAAAAATCTTAGAGATGAGTGCCCTGCCATGATAAGTTGTCTAGGGGAAACACTGGACTGACTATTTGTTTCCTTCTATGGAGTCAATCGACGTGCTGGCGCGTGATAGACAGACACATGACCAAATTCAGTTGCTCTAGTGAGAAAGACACAGCATCTTGGTGACGGTTTTAATTTGTCACAAGTACAGACTTTAAGCCACACACCAGTTTTTAAATTGCGTTGATAGGCCAAGTAAAACCAGAGTTATGATCAATAATCCACGCCACGTCGTTCTCTGAAAATCATCGTCATATCTGAAGTGCGTTAAGAGGCTGAGACAAAGATGGGCGGTGTCTGGGTCAAAACACCCCCATCATCCTCCACTTTCAACTCCAACCTCCACCGAACAGATAAACAACATCCCCACTCCTTTCTGACGGAGGTTTGAAGGTATTTGTCGAGTGTCAAAAAAATCTACACGAAGAAGAAAAAGACGCAGAAGTTGAATGGAGTTCAGCGTGATAAAGTCAGAGAGAGCAGGAGTGAGTCATGAGGTCTGAGAGATTTGTGATATTTAGAGCAGGGCTTTTCAACTAAACTGCTCAAGGAGCCACGGTTTCTGAAAGCCAACAGCTCAGGGACTGGACATCCAGCGACGAAAATCATTGTGTCAATAAACCAAAGTTTACAACGATCTGTTACCTTTTAAATTTGTTTATTGCATGCGGGCTGCCAGTTGAATAGCTCGGATTTAGTGTTTTTTTTATTTTTTTAGTTAGGGTGTAGCTTAACATGTTTTAGTTTAGTCAGTTTTAGTGTGTTGGGTCAAAACAATGAGACATTTTTTAAATGTGAAGAAGAGCTACAGACCCAGAGGAGGATGAAACCAACAAGGCAGAACCTCTGACAGAGGAGAGATCATGAAGGAGAAAAACAGAGTCAGAGAGGACTTTGTTGATGAAGAGGATGATCATGATTTATTTTAGAAGAGGAATGAGAGGAAGAGCGGACAGAGCCCCACTAGTAGGTCTGACTCTGTGCAGAGGAGGGTGTCCAGAACCACTCTGACCGGACCAACAGAACCAGACATCAGTTCTGAGCTTCATGGAGAACAGAGGATGATGTGGATGTTGACCCAGAGGGCGGACTAGAGGAGGAAAATACACTTTATTTTTATTACTGTAAAATATCTGTCGTCAATAAATACAAAATCTAGTTTTTAAACAAACTAACAATAACTTAAAACTTTAAAGAATCATTAAAATGATACGTTTTTATTTCAGGCTGAGACAGATCTAAAAGCTTAACAGGAAAAAACAATAAAAACTCATATTTTAAGCAGTTAAATAAGGTGGCTGGTTCCCCCCTGAGGAACATGAATAATGTTTCAGGGTGGAGTTTGCATGTTCTCCGTGCATGTACTCTGTGGGTTTTCTCTGGGTACTCCAGTTTCCTCCCACAGACTAAAAACATGCATGTTAGACTGATTGGTGACTCTAAATTATCTTTAGGTGTGAGAGTGAATGGCTGTTTGTCTCTGTGTCTCTGTGATGGACTGGAGACCTGTCCAGGGTGTCCCTCACCTCTGCTGGACATGGACACAAGTGACCCCCATGAGAAGCAGGTAAAGATGATGGATGGATAAAGAGTCAAATGACCTGAAGTGTAACATCACATTACAAAACGTAACCATAATGAATGAAAACAGACTAATCCAAGCAGAACAGGCATCACTGTGATGTCCCTCGTCTGAGGAGTTGGAACAGTGAATGTTTGTAATTTAGACATGAGTGTTTTTCTGGACTGGAATCGAACTGAGATTGAAAGTACTGTAAACCTTAATGTTTGTGGTGCAAAATATTAAAATGGTTAGGGAGGATTATTTGACTTGTCTGGTCTGAGGCAGCGCAGAGTGACAGACCCTGGAGAGTGGAGGAGACATTTTATTCATCATCAGGTGCAATGAGGGAGCCAGGGGGTGGCCAGTGGTGGCCTTGACCAACGTAGATTAATCTTCAGCCACCCCAATCATTTGAGGACACGGGTGACAAAAAACACAAAAATTTCAACAAACAAGTTTAATCAGACATCCAGTGCGATCATCACTTACATGTTGGGAGGATTTTAAGGATGACCACAAGGTCGGCGACATTGTGTCCCGTAGTCATGGTGCCCTTCTTGTATGAACCCACCTGACGCACTTCTTCAATTTGCTATCAAAAGACACAATTTTATTATTATTATGTTCCTAATGCTGGCAAGTTATCACACATCAGTGACTTTAGTTTCATTCAGCCAAGTCCAGATTAAATCCAACATGACCACTGTTGATTTGAGACAACGTTGCAGGAACTAGTGACGAGACAGGAAGTCAACGTGCATCTACAGTAAGAGAAATACTACAGAGCAGTGGTCTCAAAACTTTTTCTGCCCCCTCCTTTGGTTTATAAGATCATTTATTACCATACCAAGTTCATACCAGTCCTGTTGAGCAAAACTGACACCTTTAATGGTCACTTCTTTTCAGTGGCTGGTGTGAGCTGCTTGTTGCTGCAGATCTTCTCAAACTTGGGTGGCAGTTGTGACACTTCCACTCCGAGGTCATTTTCAGTGTCCAGCCTTGATCTGCATTTTGTCTTGATTGAGGCCACAGCAGAAAAACCTCTCACACAATTAGGACATGGTAGAGAAGAAGCATGGTCAGGGCTCTCTTGCCCAGCAGAGGGTCATTCCCCCCCCTCCAATCCAAAATGCAGCTGGACTCTGACTGAAGCTGCATATCTGTAGCACAGCCAAGTATCAATTCCTCCACAGTTGTGTGCAGTTTTTTACACCATGCCACTTGGTAAGCAACTTTATAAGAGCTTATATGAGCATTTGCCAGCATGAATGCAGATTTACTACAGAGAACCTGCTGAGCACTGCAATTTGAGGTTTTGTCAGAAAGTCACCTGATGTGTCTTTGTGCTCTGGATGTTTTGTCTCCAAATGTCCCCATGGCTTGTTAGGCTTCAAACTGTAACATGCTAGACAGACAACACACTGCAGTCTCCTTATTACCCACCCATGTGTGGGTGAAGCCAAAGCAAAATATACTTTGTCCTATTTTCTACTCTTTGGCTCAGAGGGAAGTTGTTTGGAAGCTCTTTTGATGATGCTTCATCTTCTGCTTTGTGTTTATGTGGGAGCCCCGTCAAAAACCTGTCCATTATGCTAACAGCATCCAAGCATTCATTCACTCATGCTGCACCCTCCCTGAAATGGGTCAGCGCTCCCTCTAGGGGGCACCCCCCCACACCTTGGGGACCACTGCTACAGAGGATAAGACATCATGAACCAACTAAATGAAATGTTCTTACATTAACTTCAGCTTGGACTTACCACTTCAAAGTTTCCAGGTGCAACGATCAGGTTGTCGATGACGTTATTGATCTTCGTGACTAAAGACAAGATGGAGGACTAAATGCAGGAGAGACAAAGAACAGATGATCAACAAAGTGTCCGATCCAAACAGGAAGTGGGACGTTGGTGGGAAAATGTGTGCTGACCTGTTCAGCAGGTGTGGGGCTCAGGTCCTGGTTCCTCTTCAGCAGACATTCGCTGAAGGCGGACTCATCAGGAGCAGGTTTCACTCTGGGGAAGGCCATCTCACACTGGAGGAGGACATCAGGCTGTTAGTCCTCACTACTGTTGCAATAAATATGGTTTGACTGGGACACGATCAACCAGCTGATGGGGGATCGTAATGACACCAGGATGCTGCTGCTGGTGCAAACCAAGACACGTGGGACTATGTTTATGAGTGGGGAGGAGGTAAAATCTACTTTTGGACATGGAAGATTCAGACTCAAATTTGAAACGTCAGATGCTGAGTTAGCTTCTTGCAGCAGAGATTTGTTGCAGTAAAGTTGCAGGTTTCCACATCTTTTTCATTTTTATTTTCCTTCACCAAGCCCTGAAGAATATACTGCAGGTCTGTCTAGTTGAGGCTAGATGAGTGTCTTTAGATACATGTTCAAATGTCCCGTGATAAACAAATGTCCCGTGATAAACAAGCAGCTCGTGTTAGCTTTTCTATGGGTTTTCAATAGTAAGTTTAACATTTATGCTAATTGTTGGTCAGCAGCCTGAGATTGACGGAGTTTAACATCAACTACAGCATATATTATTAGAATTAAAAATAATACGTTTATGAAAAATAGGTCAGTGATGTGGGAAGATGGTCAAAACTAAAGGATACTTGTTTAATAAATCATATTGCAATCCTTTGAATTATAATCCAGTTGTGACACAGAGCCAGCCTCTCCACTCGTTACTCTTTCAAACCTTCACTAATAACTCAAGTTTCACAGCTGCATGGGGATTTTTACTCACCACATATAAATCAAAGGGGATGTGTGGAACGAATGGACGGTACCTAAACAAAAAAAAGAAAAAAGTTAGTTTTTGTAAGAACTTCAGTAGTTTGATGATTTCCTTTTCTCAACCCGCTCCGAGGATGGAGGCAGCTGTGAGGTCAGTGCTGGACTCTGATGGTGTTTGTGAAGAGCTCGATTGTCGAGTTAACACTAAAAATGAAACATTTCTAAAAAAATAAATAAATGGTGCCATAGTAAAAATACAGACTGCACATGTGGTCGGGACATGACGGCTCCTACAGTTTTTAATAAATGGTGATGTCTCAGTGTTGAACAGCTCTCCACCAGCCACACTTCTGCGCTCTCTCTAAAAAAAATGCATGTGAGAGTTTGTAATAAACCTTTGTATTCACCCATGTGGATTGTGACAAATGAATCCCTCTACTGCACAACACTGGGGTCTTTGGCCCACCAGCAGGAAACAGACCAGTGTGTACTTGTGATGTCACTCCGTATCCTGTCAGAACCTCTCACACTTTAATCTAAACGTCAGGGCTAGTCTGGGGTTCAGGATCCTGCCCCAACATGATGACCCCTGACCTTTCCACTCATTTGGACAGAGGACAGAGTGAGATGGAGGAGGAGGACTCACTGTTGTAACACCTGAAGAGGGAACAGCTGAAAGAGGTGGTAGTAGTGCAATAATACTTTTTAATTTAAGGCCTAGCATTCCTTAAAGAAACACATGTTGCTCGTTCTGTATACCACTTTTCATGAAGAACCATCTTGTGATGGACAGGGAGTTGTAGATGTTTTGGTCAAACCTTGTTGGTGACAATTAGTGCTATGTCATGTGACGTAACAATAACGTTTCAGCTCGATGACTCTGAGCTACATCAAATCTTTAAATATCTGTAAACGTGACAAGTTATAGTGAGACGAGGCAGCCATCTTGAACCCAGTTGCTACCAAAAATTATTCAGTTATTCAAGTGATAACTCAGTTTCATTAAATCCATGCAGTTGTTCATGAGATATTTTGCTAACAAACAGGTATACACAGTTATTAGTGGTGTGATCAATCAGCCCTACAACTTCTACCACACCAAGTTCTGGGTCAGTTTTTGTCAAACTGACTGAGTTGCATTCACTGATTGTTTGACGAGATTCCTTTAGCTGTGGAGCCATCTTTCATTTATGGTAAATGTGCCCTGTGGTTAACACGACAGACCAACAAAAACATGATCTCGTTTGTCTTTCGGGGTCAAGCGATAACAAGGCCTAATAATAATAATAACAATAATAACAAAAACAACATTAATAAGAAAAAGTTCACCTACCCCTGGCCTATTCCTCCGCGGGCCCCGAAGCGGCCTCCTCGGCCCCTGCCACGGTCTCCTCTGCGCACAAACAATCATGTTAACCGGTTTAACATTCAACGAAGTGTTAGCAAGCCGGGTAAACAATGAATAAACCCGGAAACTAGGGATAATCAACAAATACGACATTTTACTAACATTCAATTAACAAAAAAGACGACGCACGTTTCATTCATTCAGACACAGCTAATGAGCTAGCACTGGACCCGAGACTAGCTGCTGTTAGTCGACTGGACCAGGACAGACACTAAAGTGCCCAGCCACAGAAACAGAGGGATAAATGGGACTGAGGGGAGTATTACACAGGCTAAACTCCATTAATAAATAATAATAATAAAATAAATAAATAAAAAAAAAACTAATCTATTTCACGTGTGGCTTAGCTTCCAGTAATTAGACGGAGCCGGGCCTAAGTTAGCAACACGGGAGCGAAAAATTACAATAACCGACCTATTGTAAAAAAAAAAAAAAAAAAAAAAATGACGAACATTGTCAAATATAAGCAATTATAATCACCTCATTCCGTATGCGTATTGCGACGTTTTGATTATTAGGTGAGAAAATACGGAGAGAACGGGCAGTTTTAAAACGACCCGGTGTGGCACAAAGAGAGACGGAGTTCCAATTTCTTCTTCGTCTTTGTCGGTTTTTTTGGTGATGGTTGGAGGATAACACTGTGCATGAACGCCACCTATTGGAAAACATCCGAACTGCCACTCATGTTTTTTTCTCTCTAGTTGTTCAAGTTGTGTTCATGTGTCATATGCAAGATTAACACAAGATTAACTCAAGATTAACACAAGGTTAACAGTACAATGAAATGCTTAGGATAAGAAGAACCGTTTTGACTCACAAAAAATAAAATTAAATTAAAGAACAAGACAAAAAAATTTTTTTTTTACAATATTTACAATGTCCTAGATATTGAACAACATGGTAGAATACTGTCTGACTTTCTGACTCTGACTGGTGCAGGTCCTGTACCATCCTGTGATGCAGCCTGTCAGCAGGCTCTCAATGGTGCACCTATACAAGTTAGTGAGGCTGCTGGTGTTCATACCAAACTTCTTTAGTCTTCTTAGGAAGTAGAGTCTTTGTTGGGCTTTCTTGACCACAGTGTTTGTATATTAAGTCCAGGACAGATCCTCGGTAATGTGAACGTCGAGGAACTTGAAGATACTGACCTGCTCCACCTCAGCGTTGTTTATGTTGATGGTGGAGTGCGGGACTTCGTGCTGTTTTCTGAAGTCCACTATCATCTCCTTTGGTTTGTCACGCTTATTAAATCAAATACAAATTAAAAATTTAGTGAAGCATTTCTATGTAGCGCGTTTATTCAGCTGATAAAGGCATAACTTTATTTGTTAAACTGAAGACCCTGCCTTTGAGTTTATCACCTCTTCTGATCTTGTTCAAGGAAAAACAAACAAAAAAAGAATTTTTTTAATCACATGTATTACCAACTTTTGAACAATGTGCTATTTAATCACAACACAAGGGGGACTAAATGCAGCATGTAGGAGAACTGAAGATACAAATAATTTTAAACCCAAGTAAAACTCAAAGTGCTGCTCACAGTTGAGCAGAACATGGCAGGAAGCTAAATTGATGATACACCTGGGACTGTACTTATACAGCGCCTTTCTATATTATCAAGATACTCAAAATGCTTTTACAACGCTATCTGTCCTCATTTACCCATTCACACAGCACTCTACCAGATCTTTACAAAGATAATTGAACAAATCATTCTAAAGGGACTAATCAGTGCTTTTATAACACTCATGCACTGATGGGACACACATCAGAGGCAATGGGGGGTTTGGTGTCTTGCCCAGGAACACTTTGGCATGTGACTGCTGTTGGATTTGAACCCTCAGCTCTTGCATTGGAGGATGACTGCTCTAACCATTCACCCACAGCCGCCCCACCTCATAAACACTGTAACTCCCTAAAAGAAAGCACTGCTCTGTACAAAGGCAGTTAACCATGGCGGTATATGAGAAAGATACAGTAACTGACTTAACAGACAACAGGTGTGCTGATTGCTAACAGAGCCCAGTGTGCAGGGGGTGGAGCAAAATATTTTTTAAAAACAAAGTCTTATTGATTTTTTAAAAATATATATAAAAACAAAAAAGACAGAAATCATAGACCAAAAACCCATTCCACATCACCTGCATCATGAAGGACCACCACAACATGAAGGGCCACCTGCATCATGAAGGATCCCACACATCCAGCACACTCGCTTTTTGCCCCGCTCCCCTCAGGCAGGAGGTTGGGGAGCATTAAGTGTAGAACAACTAGACTGAGGAACAGCTTCTACCTTGAAGCTGTTAAACTCATAAATCCCTAATCAGGATTTTCACTGTGGGGAAAAAAGTCACTGTAATGCCACTTGATTGTTGATATGTGCTGCTGACTATCCATGTTGCTGATCTCATGCTGCTGATTTATTTCATGCTCCTGTGTTCATTCGTACTCATCTGTTCACACAGACTCATGTTCGTGCTGCTGTTGTTTGGCATAGTGTTTTTGTACTATTAGTACTTTGCGTGTTCTTGGTTTAGCATATTTCAGTTCATATCTCAGATCTATTAATTTTTCCTTTACAATTTATACTTTTGTTGGATGTAGCTGTGACCTTGTATACACAATTGTGTTCCATCACATGTACCACATTTGATGAGAATGACAATAAAGAAACCTTGACCTTGATATATAAATTAAACAGACATTGACATGTTTTCCACATACAACACAAAAGGCTTCCAAGCGTCCCAAACTCTTTTAACAGAACCCTTCAGGGTGTATCTAATTTTTTTTTCTAGATGAATATGATGCATCACTTCTCTTATCCAATGTTGGGCTGTGGGTCTCCCAATGCTGGGGGTGTGTGAGTCCTTCCATGTGCACAAAACAAGTCTTCTGGCCAGAAGAGAGCCAAAAGCAATCACATCCTTCTCGTACTTGCTTAAGGATGTATCCACAGGGACCACCCCAAACAGTGAGATGTATGGTGATGATGGGTGTACAGTTTACCCACATATCTCGGAGAAGGTGTAAAAAATAGATTGCCAAAAGGTCCACAGTTTAGGACAGGTCCAAAATGTAGAGTGTAGCTGGAGTTTGTTTACAACGATTACATGCAGGGTCCAGGTCGGCTTTGATCTTGGACAACTTGTCTTTGGATCAATGCAGTCAGTGCAATACCTTGAATTGAATTACAGCATGCCTCAAACAGATTGAGCATGAGTAAATGTTTTTAATGATCTTTCTCCAGAATGAGTCTTGTATGGATTCCTCCATGTCTAGTTCCCATTTCAGATTAAGAGAGTACAAACTGGTCTCATAGTATGAACTGAGCGGTGTCTAGATCTTGCTGAGGGCCCCCTTAGTACGGTATTAGATCTGCATTCCAAAATCCTAACCGGCACCACAAAGTGTTTAGAGGGGTATAAAGGAAAACAATCAAAGTTAGCCCTCACAGAATGTCTCAGCTGCAAATATCTGAAAAACTGTGACTTGTGAATATTAAACTTCTGTACCAGCTGCTCAAAAGAGGTAAATGTATCATCAACATAGCAATCATATAGTGAATGTACTCCCCAAGACCAAGTGTCAAAAGCTGTATCAGCTACTGAGGGAATAAACACGTGATTATTTGACACAAGTGCCACAAACAGTAACTCTGTAGAGTTAAATGCCCTCCTGAACTGATTCCAAATCTTAACTGTCCAGATCACAATTGGTTAAACCGTCTAGGTTGAAACTGGCTGTTTAAAAGGCAACTGAGAGTAGAGTAATGCAGAGGGGGAGCTGGATCTGAGCCCCTCTCCAAAGCCACACAACTGGGAAAAGGAGTATCCTTACCCAACCAGAACAATAGAGCTCTGATATAGTACATGAAATTAGGAAGCGACATGCCTCCAAGCCTCCAAACTGGGGCAGATACAAGACCCGCCTGGTAATCCATGGATGCTTTTTGTTCCAAATAAACACTGATAGCTGGCAGTTCAGAATGGAGAAAAATAATTTAGTAAAGAAGATTGGCAGGTTCTGAAACAAATACAGAAATTTAGGTAAAATATTCATTTTAAAAGAGTTTATTCTACACCCCACCGTGTGAGGTAGGGATTGCCATCTAACAATGTTTGCTTAAAGTTCGCCATGAGAGGTAGACAATTAGTTTTGTAGAGGATCTTATGATGTCATTATCAAAATGCCCAGGTATAAGAAAAAAAAACTAAATTTAAAAGGTACAGTGTCTAAGATTTCCTTTTCTATAGAGGTCAAAGGCATCAACTCGCTCTTTTGAAGATTGACCGTAGCCAGATATTTTCCCTAATTTTTGAAGCAAAGCAAGTAACCTAAGAATGCTGGTACTGGTCTGATAAATACAGAAGCATGTCATTGGTAGGAATGTGCAATATAAACGGTACACGGTAGAAACGATAGACATTTAAGCTACGATAGAGATCTGTCTTCTACCGGCTAACCGCAGTAATGCTGTGTCTGATGTAAAATCAGAGCTGTCCAATTTAATCGTTAGTCTTTTTGTGTTGAAAACTGTGCGTACGTGCTGTTAATGTCTTTTCTTAGAGAGCTAAGTAACAAAGCTACAAGCTAGCCACGACCGGCTTGCCATAGTGTTGACGTATTTGGATGCGTGCGCAAAACGCTGTGTTCCGTCGAAAGGTTTTTTTTCGTCAAAAGTTAAAGTAAGCATTGGAGAAACCTGCTCTCTGATCTGTGAAACGAATGCTGTGGTGCATGATTTTACTGTGAGACCCTCTGGTCAAAGCCACAGAGGAAACTGGTCGCCATTTTGTGTCAGTTCTCCTTAAAGTGGAAGGAGACGCCCACTTGGAGGGTGAAGTGTTTCAGGGTAAAATGCTGCTCTGTTCTGTTTATTTCTTAAGTGAAAATATTGGAAACTGTTAAGAGTTAACAACATATTCTTTTGTTTAAAACATATGGCTAAAACTACATTTGATATCTTTTGTACTGTTTTGCACTACAAGAAAGAAGCCTAATGCTTGATTTGTTTTTTATTTTCAAACTCTAGACCTAGTAGTGGAATTTTCTTAATTAGGTTATTTTGTGTATAGCAGTTTTCAAAATAAATGATGGCAAAAGAACACCCTATGCTTTATTCATTCCTGATGCAAGTTTTGTACCAAACCATATCGTGATATATATCATTATCGCCACCCTTCACAATACATATCGTGATATAAATTTTATGCCATATCACACATCCCTAGTCATCGGCATTGTAAAGAAATTTGTGCTCTGTGCCTAGTTGATTTATCCATTTGATGATGGAGTTTTTGCCGTAAAGCTACAGCTGATGGTTCTATCACCAATGCAAATAGGAGCAGGCATATCTGGGGCAGATTGGGAAGGTACATATCAACCTCACCCATGATATGAACTTGGGACCAAATTTAAATAGTTTTAAAGTCTCGAAGAGATAACCCCACTCCTCCCGGTCAAATGCCTTCTTAGCGTCCAGTGTGAGAATGACTTCATCACTTTTGTGACCAGGCAGACTGGGAGTGTACAACACACCGAGCAGCCGCCTAATGTTGAAGAAAGACTGACAGTTTTTTACAAACCCGTCTGGTCAAGTGGGACAGTTGTAGGGATCACCTGCTCAAGTCGTTTTGCCAGGACGTTTGCAAATATTTTTACATCAGTATTTAAAAGTGAGATAGGTTGATGTGAGCTGCAGTTTAGAGGATCTTTACCTTTCTTAGGTAACAGTGAGCTTATAGCTTGACACGTGCAGTGACAATATTTGTGCAGCAAGTGACTCTTCAAACAGACATTAGTAAAGGTGAAAGTAGATTTGAAATTTTATTTAAAAAACTCAGATAGAAAGTCATCTTCTCCTGGGGATTTCCCATTTTACATATTATTGATCACAGAATTTATCTCAGGTACAGAGAACTATTTCTTAAAATCTTTAGCCAGATCAAAACTCATGGAAGCAAGTTTAAGATCTTTAAAGAAGTTCTGTAAGTGCAAGCTGTAAGGCTAGCTGATGACTCAGTCATGCAATGATTGGTCAAATTTACTAAAACATGTATTAATTCCAGCATTGTCGTGACATGCAGCTCCTTGGTCATCACTTATTGTTGGAATAGTTTGGTTAGCTGACTTCACCGTGGCTGATGCGCGAGCAAACGCTGAGTAAACAAAATATCAAATTCAGTTTGAAGTAACAATGTTGTTTTATTAGATCTTGTGAGGGGGAGTAGTTATATTCTCTGTCTAATTGTAATATCACATTAGTTAACTGTCAACCGTACTAAACCCTTCTTCTTTTTGTTTAACAGTGCAGACAGGAGCCCAGCAAAAAATGAGACTTAGTGCCGTCACCATCTTGAATCCCCCAGAGCAAAACATTTTAACTGACTGAACAAGAGACCTAACCTATGCCTAAACTTCACTTGGCGAGATGGAAGTGTCCCAGACATGTGTGCTGGTGAAGATCCTCAGTCATCCAGGTCATGATCAATCAAAAACATTTGGAAAAACAAAACAACCAAATTTCTATTCTGAAGCTTAATGCTTCCCATTTGGGAGGCTTCATCAATTCAATTTGATTTGCTAACTGTCTGTTAGTAAAATATCTATTGAACCACCAAAATGATTTTAATGAAATGTTCAGGAAATAATCATAGGATGTGCATCTACAACTGACTAACTTTTGGAGTCAACCCAAGTTAAGATGGCCACCCCAAGCATCAGACCTTACAAAACACAAAAATGGCACAGTCCATTTTACAAATGCAATATTGTATAGTACTGAATTAAAATGTGACAAAACCAAAACGACGTTTCAGCTTTGCCTTTCATCGGTGGGCAATATACAAAAAAATAAATAAAAATACACATTTTACACAAGTTCTGAGCTTTATTATATTTAAAATTAGTAGCTTCAAATGAATATAGACACACACTGCTTGTTTTTGTCCAGTGTGTCAGGAGAACTTTATTTTGACTGTGATTACAAAGTTTACACATTTATTCACAGGTAATCATGCCGTCCTGTGGTTTCTACAAAGATTAGTAACAATCCAGCAAGCTGAGCATGAAAGCAGAGTGATGCTGTACACCTGGTGATGAAGTCAGCATGTTTTTCATTAACATTCAGTAAGTGTTTACAACAGGAAGGAGTATAAATACAATGCTTGGACACTTTAACATTTCTGTGGACAACAAGAACTGCAGGTGGAACTGGGACAGACGGAGTGATACAAAAAAGATTTTGAACCTCAGAGTTTACAGATTGTCTAGATTGTTTGGAGACTAAGATTTAATTAGAATTTTCTTCATCACTGTAATTTTCTTTGCCACTCTCCCATAAAGCTCAAACTGGTCAGAAACTGAGGCAACAGTTGTTGTATGCACAGTCGCTCCCATAAAACTCAGACTGATGAAAAACTGAGGCAACAGTTGTTGTATGCTGATTCTCTCCTATAAAGCTCAAACTGGTGAAGAACTGAGACAACAGTTGTTGTATGCCCAGTCTTTCCCATAAAACCCAAACTGGTCAGGAACTGAGGCAACAGTTGTTGTATGCACAGTCACTCCCATAAAACTCAGACTGATGAAAAACTGAGGCAACAGTTGTTGTATGCTGATTCTCTCCTATAAAGCTCAGACTGGTGAAGAACTGAGAAAACAGTTGTTGTATGCTCAGTCTCTCCTATAAAGCTCAGACTGGTGAAGAACTGAGACAACAGTTGTTGTATGCCCAATCTTTCCCATAAAACTCAAACTGGTCAGGAACTGAGGCAACAGTTGTTGTATGCCCAGTCTTTCCCACAAAACCCAAACTGGTCAGGAACTGAGGCAACAGTTGTTGTATGCACAGTCTCTCCCATAAAGCTCAAACTGGTGAAGAACTGAGACAACAGTTGTTGTATGCTGATTCTCTCATATAAAGCTCAGACTGGTGAAGAACTGAGGCAACAGTTGTTGCATGCTCAGTCTCTCCTATAAAGCTCAGACTGGTGAAGAACTGAGGCAACAGTTGTTGTATGCTCAGTCTCTCCCATAAAATTCAGACTGGTGAAAAACTGAGGCAACAGTTGTATGCTCAGTCTCCTATCTCTCTGCTGCTGAAGCTTGTACTCCTTCAGAGTGGTCTCAGGTGTCTTGGTGATCTCTCTCATTGATCTTCTTCATCACAGTCTCTCAGTTTATGAGGACGCCCTGCTCTTCCTAGATGTACACACGTTTCATATTCCTTCCGTTTCTTAATAACAGAATTAACAATTCTCTTGTGCTGTTTAGGACCTTTGGAAATCCTCTTGTATCCTTCCCCTGACTTGTACTTCTATTAATCTCATTTATGCAGTCATTTTATTTACATATTTTAATTTATTTGATATTTCTTTGTCATTTATTCCTTCAACATTGAAATAAGCTTACTTGAAAACTATTTAGTAAAAATGACAAATTCATGATGGCTTTAACTGATTTATGACAATAACAAAATACTGTACTGTAAAACATTCAAGGGGGTTGAAAAGTTTTTGTGGGGACTTTGATTTATTTTTAGTAACTAAAGTAGCATTTTTTTTAAGTATCTTGGTATTATGAATTAGATTTCATAACCTATGCAGTTTTGATGCATATGTATTACCTCTGGTGTTTAATGAAATACTGTTTCCTCAGTTCCAACATCGTTGTTCAATCTTTTGACAACGTCCTGCTGTTTGAAGTGATGTTGGACAAGGATGAAGGTTCTTTCTGCTTTGTCTTTTGCTACTCATAAAGCTCTTCATGTTACATATCCCTGTATGAATGGTACTTTACAAAGTGTCACAGCTCTGTCAGTTTTAAATTACACAGTCATTCCAGCAGATGTTTTAGGAAGTGCTACAGTTAGCTGCTGCTGTTGTTTGTGACTGTAAATCCCTACATTGTTCTGTCAGTAACCATGTATAGACAACTGACGGCAGCCATTAGTTCGTCCATCTGATGAAAATCAAATTATTTCTCTAAAGGGAGGTCACTCAAAGGGCTATCAACAACAGGTAAGATATTTACTATTCACAACCATCTTCAGGACTCCCCGTCTAGAGAGCTGAACTCTCTCTTTAGACTGAGTGGTCAAAGTGCTGAGTGAGTGCAAAACAACCAACAACAAGCTGTGAACTCAGGATTTTAGATTCCCCAGCGTTGAGCTGCAGCTGAAACATTCAGTGTCAGCTTTTAAAGTTTTAGTTTTTTGTACCAGATAACCATGAAGCTGCTCCAACTGGTGCCCCAGCAGACCCTTTAAGTCCAGTACTATTTTAAACAACGCTGCATTTAACTGATATCAGATCGACTGAGATACTCGTATTAATTCCCTACATTTGCAAGTTTTCAGAATTATTTATAGTGTGTTTATTGCTCTTCTATCAGTAAGTGTGTTTTCATTGTTAAATAAAGGGAGTTCTTGACATACAGGGGGGTACAAAAATCCTTTGTTTTGCTCGTTCTAAGGGGGACTGGATCGGACAGTTCACGGTTCTGTGGTAACAGCTTCTATTGGCTCCACCTGGGGTTCGGTCGGCGGTGTGGAGATGTCCTCGATCTGTTCAGAATCAGCTTCTGTCACTACCACAGCTACCTGAAGACACAAGAATCAGAATCAGAATCAGCTTTATTATCATTGTACTGAAATTCAGTGAGATTTTGTTCGTACAGTCGTCCGAAAGATGGGCAGAGTGCACGTTGCTGCTGCTACTGGAGTGTGGCCCCTTATCCTTTTTCAGAATACGTTTTAGATAAAAAAAGTAAAAGACAATGAGGATAAGATAGTGGTATTACAAAAAAGATCTCTTCACACCATGTCCTTATCAGGACATGATTTAAGACATCAAGGACAACACATTACATACGCATTTGACAGCAAGACGGTGAGAGTTGTCCACAAAGCAGTCCATAGTCCTGATAAGATGTTGGTGTCCACCAGTACAACTCTGATAAGCCTAGGGGTTGCGATAGATTTTCCTTAGTTTACACATATCCCAGGAGAAATTTGATAAGTCGGCCTGCTTTGAGGCCACATGGGGGAGTCAGATTCAGATAAGCTACAGCTGTTGATGTTTGTCAAGCAGACTGTTATTTTTCTTGTCAGCCTTGAGTCCTGCTGGTACTTTCGATCTAAAATGTCCAGATTTGTGGACATTCCACAGGTTCATGCTTATGAGCCCACTCCAAGGTCGTCCCCAACGTGTTGGTGAGTCCCAGAAGCTGCAGGTGGCCTGTAATTCTCACAAATCACTTCCATCTTACAGTTTAGCTCATAAAACAGCTGATTTTGAGTACTTGAAGCACAAATCAAACCTTCACACATACTTGGCAGTTTTGCCATGGCTGAAAGTGCCGCCACCCAACAGAGCACCCAACGTCATCCTTACACAGACAGCCTGAGTTTAGAACCATTTGGAAGTGGTGCTCTGTGGAAAAGTTACACAGAATGAGTTTCTTACCTGCTTTAGACAGCTCTTTTAACAGACAGTTTAAAGAAAAAAAAGTTTGAACTCCATTAACTCGTATTAACTCTTCATGATGTCTCCTCAGACCACCACTTCAATGCGGTGAAAAAATAAACCATTATTCTCTATGAACCAGCAGAAAGTGCCTAAATCTTTCTGTAAATCAAATTCAGCTGTGCTTGGAAGTTTCTATCATCTCATCGTGTAAGGAACGTCGTCATACCTCGGTCTTTTAACGATTTATTTGAACTGTTCCTTTTCCATGGTGGAATGGTTATCTAAGCATTTAGCAATGATGTTTTTATTTTTATTTTTTTTAATTTTGGGTGCACAAGTTTTCATATATTGTGGATTATGGATTGTTTTCTGTAATCCATAGGGTCAAAATTAAGATGCTACGGTCACATGATTCTGACGCTGTCTTGACTTGAGGAATGAGACAGTTGTAGCTCATGTCTAGGAGTTAATCAGCTGGTGTGACACCAAGAGTTCACAATATTGAACTCTTCACAATACTAAAATTTTCTTAGACACTGAATTTTTAGTTTGTCATTATCTGTAATTCAGAATCATCAAAATGACAAGAAATGACGGCTTGAAATATTTCACTCTGTGTAATGAGTCTATGTAATAAGTGAGTTTTACTTCCTGAAATGACCGACAAGAACATTTAAAATTCTTTAGAATATTCTAATTTGTTAAGATGCACCTGTACATTCTCCAAAATATTTTAATAAGCACTGGACTGGAGATTCTTAAGTCTCTTAACTTGAACACTTCCACTGGTCATGACTGACGGCAAATGGTAGTTTCTTTTTGCCAGCACTTATTGGACTGACCAGTACTCCTCTGTTCCCCCTCTGATTAAAGCCCAGTGGTTCAGATGTTCAGGAAAAACCCAAGGCTCAATCCTGCCACAAACTGAACACCAGTGTCCCTGTTCACACTGGAATCAGTTCTACAGTGGTACGGACCAAGAGGACCAAGAAAGGAGCTCCTCCTCCAAAAGAGACCCCTGATGGACAATCCTAATACCCTCTGGAGAAATGTTTTATGGTCAGATGTGACAAAGATAAAGCTGTGTGGTCACAGAAACAAAACTGATATTCAGAGGAGTCAAGGTGGGGCTTCCAAACCTAAAAACACTGAAACAACTGTCAGGCAGGGTGGTGGTAGTATCATGCTGTGGTACTGATAGATTTATTAAAGCTGATGGAATAAGGAAGAGATCAACAACACAATACTTTAACTTCACCTCAGATCAGCAGGAGGCTAGCTGACCTTAGACAGAGTTGGCTGTTCTAACAGCAACTTAATCCCAAACCCACCAGAACAGCTCTCTGAGTGGATGAAACCAACTAACATTAAGATCCAGAACTGGACGTTACAATAAAAAAAAAATTCAACCTGAGAGAAAATTTGTGAATTAGGCTTAAAAGTCAAGTCCATCCATCCATCAATCCATCCATTATCTTCTGCTTGTTCCAAAGACGAGTTGCGGGGGCAGCAGCTTGAGCAGGGAAGCCCAGACATCTCTTTCCACAGCCACCTCTTCCAGCTCTTCTGGGAGG
>JARVGS010000736.1:2074097-2085733 GCA_031762315.1 Hypsolebias antenori
ACATATATATATATATATAATATATACTGTATTTATATATATGTATATATGTGTATATATATATGTATGTATGTATGTATGTACATATGTATATGTATGTATGTATGTATGTATGTATTTATGTATGTATGTATATATGTATCTGTATGTATGTATATTTATGTATGTATATATATAAAACATGTGTGTTTATAAATTCACATATATGTTATATGTTTACACACACATATATTTTACATATGTGTGTGTAAACACATAACATATCTATGTATAAAATATATATATGTATGTAGTTTTTGATTTATTTATTTTTTGCTGCATGATGCAACACTGAAATCCACCACTGTTAATATATTCTACTGTTTCATGTCGTGAAATATTTGAGGTGTGAAAAACATTTTGTATCTTTATAGATGGTGAAAGTTATTTTTGATAACAGTTCATTAAAGTAATAAAAACACATAAAGTACAAATTCATTAATTTCTGTAATTATTTTGGTGGGTTAAATTAATTGAACATAGTTAAAATTGTATATATGGTTCATTAGCTTTCTGTAGTTTTGTGAATGGCTCCATTCTGTTAGTGATCAAATTCTAATTTGCTAAATTAAGAATTGAGAGTTGAGAGAATTAAACTAACAACTTAAATATAATTGGTAGAACGATGAAATTATACTTGAGAGAATTAAACCAACAACATATATTTAATTGGTACAACGATTAAATTATACTTAGCAAAATCAGACGGCAAACCATTGAGAAAATTCAAAATTCTTAATGCATAAGGTTGCTTTGTTTTTTTGAGTAAACTCAATCATTCTTTTTTTTTTTTACAGTGTATGCGTCCTTTATGATTGTCTGTTGTTATCCACTGTTGTCATCATTTTTTGTTAAAATCAGGTCTCTCTTGTCAATGAGTCCCAGAGGCTCAATGGGACTAACCTGTATAAATAAAGGTTGAATGAATAGTAGTATTAGCATCTTTCTAATCCTTCTGGTTTGCTTCAACAAACCACTCTGCAGAGACACCCTGGTACTGTCTCCTGAGCTTATTCTCACTCGATGACTTCGTGCCCCACCTGTGCAGAAAAGTTGTCCTTATAAGAAGAAGAAAGCCGCTCTGCTTTTCAGAGACGGGTGCTGAGTCATCAGTCGCACTCAAAGTTACAAGAAACACTCTGCCTTTATTCATAACAAAACCTTTCCGTATGGTGCAGTCTAAACATTTACAGTTTGACAGAAAGCAGCTGATGTGTCTTTAAATGTAAAGTGCATTATATAAACCAGAGGAATTCATCGTGATTCAGGAAATAAACAAATAAAACAATGGGGACTTTTCACTTAAAAAATACACAATTATGTTTTGTCCTCTTGATTGCTGTCATTGTGGCCCTCGGCTTCAGTCCTGTAAGTGTAAAATAAAGGTCTGGTTATATTTATTTAATTTAAAGTTTGGTGTAGAGCTTGTTGGATACCTGTGAAGAAGAAGCTGCTTTGTGAGGCTTTCCCTCAGCTCCTCCATCTCTTTGTTTTTTCTCTTCTGAACCTCCAGCTCTGTCTTCAGCTCTCTGCTGTGCTCCTCCAGATGAAACACCTCCTCCTGGAAGAGAGGCACCCCACCTGAGCCCGTCTTTGTCTATACAGTAGTTACTTTGAACACTGCCTTTGACTCTAATGTTACCTTGTAGCGACCCACATGTTCCCGCCTCCGCAGGGCGAGAAGTTGAAGTTTCTCATCTAAACAAGCCCTCTTCAGTTCCAGCTGGTGGACCTCTTCTCTCAGAGGTCTCAGCTGGGCCCTCAGCTCCTGGGCCTGCTGTTTTGTTTTCACCAGAGCACCAGCGGTCGCCTCTCTCCTTTTCAGCAAAGCCACCAACATGGGTCCATATCTGTGTGAGCAACCACTGAAAGTTCAATGGATTGTAGCTACAACATGTTTGGATCTTTGTGTGGAAGAGAAAAGTACTGTCTTGTTCATGAAAGAGTTTTTGTGAAAAAAAATATTCAGATAGTTCAGTCTTTAGAAGCAGCATTCCTTGAAGGAGTGCGTATCACCTGCCACCCTTTAAACCACATTTTTAGACTAACATCAATTAGTAAGACATGAAGGAGTGTTAGCCTTTTTTTAACCTTTGGCCATGCATGCATGCATCCATCCATCCATCCATCCATCCATCCATCCATCCATCCATCCATCCATCCATCCATCCATCCATCCATCCATCCATCATCTTTACCCGCTTCTTCCTTTTTGGGTCGCGGGGGTCACTGGTGCCCATATACAGCAGTCACTGAGCGAGAAGTGTGGGACATCTGGACAAATCTCCAGTCCATCACAGGGGCACATAGAGACAAACAACCATTCACTCTCTCTCTCTCAGATCTAGAGACAATTTAGAGTTATCAGTCAGTCTAACATGCATGTTTTTGGTCTGTGTGGAGGAAACTGGAGTACTCAGAGAAAACCCACGCAGCACAGAAAGAACATGCAAACTCCACCCAGAAAGGATCCCTGTTGGGATTTGAACCACTGATCTTCCTATTGAGAGGCGGCAGCTCTACCTACTGCACCACCGTGCTGCCCTTTTGGTCAAAACTTAAAACAAAACTTTCTGTAAAGTCTCACACAACAGAGGGGGTGGTGACACAGAGGTTAGAGGAGGTGGACCTGGGATCGGAATGTCACCCGGATGCCAGTTCACCACCCGGTACTGACAACATCAAAAATGTGGGTGGGATAGGTGAAGCATCCCCACCTGCCTCCACCCTCATTTGCTCCACTCTGGGCCCTTGAGCAAGGCCCTTAACCCCCAGCACCAGGGCTGTGGTAGCTCAGTGGTCTGTGGTTGTGTCAGGAAGAACATCCGGTGTAAAACTAATTGCCAAGTTCTTCATGCGAGTTATTTCACTGTGGTGGCATCTGAAGGAGGGAGCAGCCAAAAGAAGAAGAAAAAGTAAAACCACGTACAATGTTGTGGGATGTCACACTCAGTGTGTATGTTGTGAATGACTCTCAGCTACTACCTCATCCCATTTTAGTGCCATATCTGTCAGTGGCTGAGGTTTTACCATTTTTGAGTTGACAAATGGTGATTTGTGGTGAAAATCTTGAATTGGACTGACAACCTGCTGAACATGCACATGGAGACAGCACCTGTCCTCCAGCGCTTTCTGCTCCTCCTGCAGATACTGCTGGACGTCACCGCAGGACTGCCTCCTGCACTCGCTCAGCTCCTCCTGAGTGCTGGAGGTCCGACTGGAGGTCCTGGTGTGAAGTTTCGCTTGCAGGCCTGAAAGCTGCTGCTGGTGGGCAGAGCGGGACTGGCAGCTCTCTGCTGTCAGCTGGAGCACCAGAGAGTCCAAAGCCTCCTGCAGAATAAGAGGATTAGCTGTTTATGTTCAGTGTCACATGCTGTTGGAAACACTGACTGAAGAGTTGAGAAGTTTTACCTCTTCTCTCTTCAGGAACTCCACCTCACATCGCTGACTGTTCAGTGCAGCCTGGCTGAAAGTCCAGTCTCTGACCACTGCGAACAGCCTCCTCCTCAGCCTCCTGACGTCCTCCTGCAGGCCCTGTCTCTCCAGGTTCACCTTCCACAGCTTCCTCTCCTCCTCTGCTCTTTCCTCTCTGAGGCAATACACATCTCTCTTCCTCTCCCCCCGTCTTACCTCCTCTTCTTTCTGGAGAACGTTCATCAGGGACACAACTCTGCTGTCGATCCACTCCACAGTCTGCTCTTCCCCCTCGGTTCTTTCTCCTCTCAGCTGCAGAACCTCCACCAGCAGCTCCTTCCTTCTATTCTGCAACTGCTGCACCTCCCCCATGCAGTCCTCCATCCGAGACCCCAAAGCTCTTAGTTCGTCCGTGTCAGAGCCCAGATCTGTGCTGAAATCATGCTCGTTTTCAGTTGGCAGCTCTTTGTCATCAGCGTCCCTTTCTTCAAACGTACGTTCTGACTTTATCTCCTCACTGAATGTTGGATCTTGTTCTGTGTCATCGACTTGCAGGCTGGATCCCTGATCTGTTCTGAGATGACCTTGCTCGTCTGGTTTCTCTGGTCCCTTCCCAGAGGGGTCACTCATCTTTGCACAGCAGGCCCTGTTCTCGTCTGAAACATGACCTCCAGTGACACAGAGCTCAGACAGCACTGGCTGGGTCTTCAGCTCTAGTGGGTTAAAGGACACAGGTGTTGTGTCCTTCAAAGGATAAGGCATGTTACTGATGTGTACGTATTCTTGGCCTTTATCTTCAGGTTCAAAGTCCATGCCAGACTCTTCCATGCAGCTCTCCAGCATGTTTAACATCCCCATTAACTGGTCCTCATACGCCAACATGTTGGCCCTCAGTTTGTTGCCAGCTGAGGAGAGTGGCATTTCTGTGTGCTCACCAGCGTTACACCTGCTGATGTGGTTGACCAAGCTTTGGCCTTTTGTCTCACCTTCTGTTTCACTCCCATCCGTACGTGTGTCGATGTATCTAGTGGACAAATAGGCTTGAGCACATCCATAGCTCTCCATTCTGATCTCCTCTTTGTTGTGATTGCAGCTCAGTTCACTTATAGATGTTTCATTGTTACCCGCCAGACTGCACGAGCTGAAGGGAATACCTGTGAGCTCTTCACAGCCTTTTAACAACTCGTCCATCTCCTGCAGGTATGGTTTCATTGAAGCTGACTGTTGAAGCGTTGACCCTGTGAAGCTGAGTCCTCCTGGATTTCCATGGCCTTCTCCTGGTTTTGCTATGGTTCTTTCTGTGTCCCTCTCTTCTCTGATGAACAGCTGTTTGAATCCAGTGGATGACATGTCTTCATCAAATCATCCGTTGATTCAGCTTACGGCAGAAACCTCCTTCAGATGTGGAAGATCCCTTGACAAAAGCAGATCAGTGTTATCTCTAATAAAAAGTACCGGTAAATAAAATAAATAAACTCTTTTTTCGTTGAACATCCACACAGCATAAACTTTTGGTGCAACCACACTCAACATTTCTTGACTACTAACATAGAAAAATACCAACCTGTGATTTTCAGCTGCTTCTAAATAGATGAGTAATTTTAATTCTCACTCTTTTTGCTTGTTTTAGTTTTTCTTGGATTTCTTGACTTTAACCATGGAAATCAAGAACATTGTCATGATCTAGAAAGGTGAAATGTGTAAAAAAAATGTGATCCTTGTTTTCCAAGGATTTTTATATTGGCATGTTGTACAAAAATAATAATCTGGTCCTTGTAAGACTAATAAATAAGTACAACCTGAGAAGAAATCTAGCACTAAACACTTTTCTTTGACATTGTATATTGAAAGCATATTTTAGTCATCTTCAAATTAGGAACCCCAAAGACTCCTTGTCTCTGAGGCAATTAATTGCCAGTATTTAATCTACATTTTCATAGACACAGTGGGCAGCTGTGGCTGAGTGGTTAGAACAACTGTCCTCCAATGCAAGAGCTGGGAGTTTGATTCCACCAGCAGTCACATGTTGAAGTGTCTCTGGGCAAGACACTGAACCCCTCATTGCCTCTGATGTGTGTCCCATCAGTGTACGAATGTGATAAAGCTCTGATTATTCTTTGTAGAGATCTAGTAGAGTGTTGTATGAATGGATAAATGAGGACACAGATTGTGCTGCGAAGAGCTTTAACCGTCTCAGTAAGATAGAACAACGCTATACAGTATAAGTACAGTCTATTTCAACATTAATGTAATACATAATACAGTACACTAATTTTTTTCCATGATAGAACAGAAAGAATCCTTCATGATCTTACATTGCTACTTCTTATATCCCGTGGTGGCTAGCAGTTATACAGAGCTAATGTCAGCTAAAGTCAATAAGAACAAATGGAGATTCTACTTCTCCTCTCGTTTTTATTCCCATAGCCTCTTCCATAATATTATCACCGCTAACTTTAATTTTGTAAACATCTCGGCTCATGAAAATATTGTTGTTGTTTGTGTAAAGTTAACTCTAACCCCCACTTTTGGGTGCTAATAAACAGAGCTTAACTTGAACTGAATCCGACCGGAACAGGATCTCTTATTTTGACAGGGTGCATTTCGGTAACTGTTTGCGTGGATCTGGTAACTCTCAAATTCACTAATAATAAAATTATGAACAAATATAACGGCCTTGAACGAATAAAACTTATGTTAGATATGTAAACTGAAACTAATTACATAAACACAAATTTTAAACACAACAGCCACTTACATAGCATTTCTGCGTCTACCCTTAAAAAAAATTATCCACTCCTAAAAGAGTGATGGGTGTGAGTACTGAGTTAACCAGCAGTCGTATGTGGACAGGAGCCCACAGACAGTCATTATGAACAGACGGAGGAGGCACCTGGAAGTCGAACATGTGGAGTCGAACAATTACGAGCAGGGACAGTATTGGGCTCAGAACCATCAAGTGAGGACGCTTGACAGAAGTGGAGCATTTACAAATGTAGGTAAATATAGATGTTTAAAAACTCATTAAAATACACCAAAATGCAGGAAATCGCATCTGCTTTATTCAAAATTTCATGGGGGAGGACCCCCCCCAGGCCACCCGCATGATATTTGCGTTCCAGCATCGATTGGTCTACAAATAAAGCCCTGCAGCTAACCTTAGTTTTGTAATCATCTCAGCTCATGAAAATATTGCTGTTGTTTGTGTAAAGTTAACCCTAACCCCCACTTTTGGATGCTAATAAAGTAGATATCTCATTAAGTTGGTTCCATTCAATTACTCAAAATCTGCAAAAGCAGATGTTCTTTGTCAATTTCTAAGGTAGAAGTTGTTTGAATCATTTGCGTAGTAGAAACTGTTGACATAATAACAGCATTTGGTTGAAAGTTTGGCTGGACTTCTTCAAAGCTACATGATGCCATTGGGGCTCTCCGTCATGAGGATGAGAGGGGTTTTGCAAAGGGCATGCTAATGACAGCTGTCCCTTTAGGCTGAATGCCCAGGCAGTGGAAGCTTGGGAATGTTTAGACACACCTCAGACGAGACTAATCATGCATTCACATTAACACTGCGATGCTAGTAAACTCATACAGACGGATTTAGTTTGATGCTCCAGCAGGTGGCAGAGGACAGAAAGAAAGAGCCATTAAGTCTATTGATGGACAGCCATTTTCATCCTAGTCTGGTGGATGAAGTAGCTGTAATTTCATCCTAATAGGCACAACTAGCCAGAGATCTCCCAGGAGGAAATTGATCAAACTGACCCAGAAGTGTCACCAGACAGAGATCTGTCCAGAAGAAAGGGCACAGAAGACAACACAGCCAAAACAACAACCTGCTAAGCTGAAGAAACAACTCTTGTTTGAAATAACTTTAGAAGTTGGCATATTTGTATAACCAAACAAAGCTCTGTGGAGGATGAAGACCAGCTGTCTTGATGTAGGCAACGCTCCTTCAGCTCTCCACCAGTGGAAAGCTCTGACCTACATTTGATGACTACCTAAAAATGAAAATTTCTTCTTTATGTACAGGAAGAGACACATCCAAAATCTTAAACATTCTTACAGTAAACGGGGTGTAAAGTGCATTGTGCCAGATTTAGGATTTGAATCCAATCATTTATAAAAGAAACCACCAAACCTTAAAACCTGTTCTACTCACAAACGATGTATCCCCGACTCGTCTGATCTGTGCCGGACCCTGCTGATGAACGTGTTGAAAGAGACGAACAAGCTGTGGGTCGTGAGACAAAGCAAATGAGCTGTCGGAGAATGAGCGGGAGGACTATGTTCAGATGATTTGGGGGTGGGTGGGGGTAAAGACAGCTGACCCAGCCTTCTCTTTCTCACTTGTTGTACTGCTATGTGCAACCATGACGACTTCGGGTCTGTTTAGGTTTATTAATAAACAAGACAGGGAGGCAGAGTGTCACCAGCAGGCTGCTTGAATCCAAAGAAAGAACACAAAAAGATGTTCAGAAGTTAGAAAAAGTTTTATTTGTTTTTTACATTCTTATTAATAACTTGGCATTGTCTTGAAATTACCTGTTTTTATTCAGATATTTTCATAAACTCAACACCAAATGGCTGTACACCATGTTTCTATGTCACATACCTCTATAGTGTTATGATCTGAGACCAAAGGAGTTACAGTACATCTGTTATAGATGGATGTGAGTTTCATGATGAAAGAATATCCCTCTTGAATGTCTACCATACCTCCCCATAATCAGCATATCTTTAAATAGCTGCCTGAATGTTTGTAACTACAAAGCTTCCTGTGGGAGGATTGGTTTTCACCTAAACTTCTGACCTCAGGTTTTCATCAGCACACAGTTGGCTGGCTTTGAGTAAAAGACTGAGGAAACTTGAAAAGATTAAACACGTACCAAAGAAACAGAAAAAAATATATCTGTTACGAACATTATTTGAGGATAAAATGGTGAGATTTCACTATAAGCAGAATCATTAAGTACACCAATATTATTATCAAGTATGGAGAGTACATAATCATCTTGGTTTCATCAGTGGAGGAAATTGCTTCAGGTTTACTTGTGGTTCCTAGAGTTTCCAAAAGCAGAAAGGGAGGAAGATCTTTCAGTTATCAGGCTCCTCTCTTGTGGAACCAACTTCCAGTTTCTGTCCATGAGGCTGACACATTGTCCAGTTTTAAGACTGGGATTAAGACTTTCCTTTTTGATAAATCCTATAGTTATAGGGTTGGCTTGTTATGCTGCCATAGACTTAGACTACTGGAGGACAAACTGACTTAGTTTCAGCAAATGAATAGTTAACATTTGAATTTATTTCAACCTCAACATGTCTCCATTCTCGTCGTGCTATTGTGTATCCATTCCTCCTTTTCTGTCCTGTCAAACCCAGTCAGTTGAACCAGATGACCGCTTGTCCTGATCCTGGTGCTGCTGGAGGTTTCTTCCACATGAGGGAGTTTTTGAGACAATTGTCTGTCCTGCCTGTCTGTCTGCACCTCCCTGTGTTTTTTCTTCTCCTCGTGTTCCTGCTCCTGTGAACAGCTGACCCAAATCCTAGTCACTGCAGGTGTTCCCCACTCGTCTCGTAGTGTCATCTGTTCACTCCCTTGGTATTCAGGCATTATATCTTGTCCTTTTCACGGTGTCAATGGTCTGGTTCGCTCTCCTTTTGTCATACATATGTTTTGCTGCCCCGTCAGCATTTTGATTTGTTTAATAAATTGTTATTTTTACTCTTGGGTCTTGCCTCGGCCTGCATGTGGGTTTGACATTTAATGCTAGATCATGCCAGAATGCCTGGATCAAAACAGGAACCCAGCAGGTTGTCAGGTTCTCGCTAATCTCACCCCCGAAGATCAGCAACAATTCCACAAGGTTCTGTACGCTTACATCAACACGATGACCTCCTCCATTAATCCCTGGAAGATGTTGGTGGTTACACAAGATGTCATCAGTGAGTTTGTCCAGCTATCAATCAACATACCAGGGATGTGGGACATGTTAGATGTGACGGTGAAGGAGGAGAGGAGGCTGCACTTCTCCCTACTGCCCCCATCACCGATTAGCCTGGTTTGTCTACCGACTTGTCTGTGGGAGATATTATCCCCGCAAACCGCCTCCCTGTTTGTTGCTGCCACAAGAGGGGCTGAAAGCAGAACTGGTATGGGTCTGCCGAACTCCAGCTCCTCCCTCCACCTGAGTCTCCCATGACACACGAGAAGGAGCGGTGGAGAATTTTGCAGGGGAGTGGTGCACCCAAGCCCTCGCTCTCCAGAAGGGCAATCAGGCTCTCACGCAGTGGAGGAACCGAGCCAAGCCTAATCTTCTGAGGCCACAGAGGTCCTCATATCCACAGAGGTCCTCATGTCTCTAGACACCCTCACATCTTCGGCACCTCCAGAAGCAGCGACGCCTCCTGCAGCTCTCGAAGCAACCATGCTCTTACAGTTCCTGAAGCAGCCACGCCTCTTCAGCAGATGAAGCAGCAGAGCATGTCTCTTGTGCTAAATAAGCAGCAGAGCCAGCCTCTACTGACCAAGAAACTGAGCTAACCTCTACTGAAGAAGCAGCCAAACCCACCTTCATGTGCCTGCATAGGGTTTGACCATGACAATGCAAACTCCAGTGTGTCTGTGGGCACCAGGCATGGCGACCCATACCCCTACGTCTCTGTGGGCATCAGGGATGATGTCGGGTGGCTGTGGCTGAGTGGTTAGAGCAGTTGTCCTCCAATGCAAGAGTTGGGGGTTCGAATCCACCAGCAGTCACATGCTGAAGTGTCTATGGGCAAGACAATTAACCCCTCACTGCCCCTGATGTTTGTCCCATCAGTGTATGAATGTGATCTAAAGCACTGATTAGTCTCTTTAGAATGATTTGTTCAATGAGCTTTGTACAGATCTAGTGCTGTATGAATGGGTAAATGAGGGCACACATTGTGTTGTAAAGCACTTTGAGCATCTTGAAATAAGATAGAAAGGTGCTATGCAAGTACAGTCCATTTACCAAAACAAAACTTCTATCAGAACCGTGGCTTAATGGCATCACTCAAGCCGTTAGATAGCAATGTCGGAAAGCAGAGCGCAGGTGGAGGAAAGATCGGCTGCAGGTTTCTTTTCAAATCCTAAAGGAGAGTTGGCTTCATTATCAGAAGGCTGTTAAAGCTGCTAATTCGAAGTACCAGTACTTTTCTGATATAATTGCCTCAAACTCCCACAACCCCCGAGCTCTTTTTTCCACCCTGAACTCAGTTCTACACCTCAGTGAACCTTCACCTATAGAAGCCTCAACTGAGCTGTGTGAAAACTTCCTCCATTTCTTTTCAGAAAAAGTTGCGAACACCCGGGCACTCATTTCTCCATCTGCTCATGATCCGTCCAACCCATCTCATTATGTAGCTGTTTTTGACCACTTTGAGCCCCATCTCTCTGTCTTTTCTGGGGCAGGTCATGTGCAACATGAAGCCATCTGGTTCCCCCTTTGACGTCGTTCCCCCCTCGACTTCTAAAGGTGGTTCTTCCTGTTCTGGGCCCTCCTGTACTTGCTATTGTGTATAGCAGCATATCCTCAGGTGTGGTGCCAAAATCTTTTAAACATGCGGCTGTCCAACCTTTCCTGAAAAAACCTTGCCTTGACCCCTCAGTCATGTTCAATTCCAGCCTGTCTCCAGACTCCCATTTGTCGCTAAACTACTGGAAAAAAAATTAGTGGAGTCCAAGCTGAAATGCTTTCTAGAGGATCACGCCATATTAGAGCTATTCCAGTCTGGCTTTAAAGCTCTCCACAGCACTGAAACTGCTCTACTTACGGTTTTTAGCATCTTCCTATTCATATGCTGGTGATTCTGTGCTCCTTCTCTTACTGGACCTCACATCTGCTTTTGATACGATCAACCACGAGATCCTCATTGCGAGGTTACAGCAGTGGGTGGGCATCATAGGGTCAGCCCTCGAATGGTTTAGATCAGGGGTGCTCATTACGTCGATCGTGATCTACCGGTCGATTGCGGAGGCAGTACTGGTAGATCGCAGCGTGACATTAAAAAATTGTCAGCCCATCAAACATCCTGTCACTTGATTGACATACAGCGCAACCAATCAGATGACAACTGAAGCTTGAGCTTTAGCCTATCAAACATCCTGTCACTTGATTGACATACAGGACAACCAATCAGATGACGAGCTTTAGGTC